>MQUG01004183.1:0-40785 GCA_007213375.1 Steinernema feltiae | reverse complement strand
TTTTGAGTTTATGTTAGAAAGGTTTCTTTTTACTTTGGTGTCCCGTTTGTTGATACGTTGGATGATATTTCCGAGTGAATTCCTCAGAGCTCAATTCCGACCTACAAAAACCTCATTAACAACCTACATCTGACTATTTAACTCTTACTTAAGTTGACTGTAATGAGACCGATTGATGTCTTGTCTCTTTTCTCGCTGAGTATCACACCGCAGCGGTGCTCGCCTCCGTCTTGAAACAGCCATGGTGGTGTTGGAAGAACTGGAAGGAGGGAGATCGGCCGGGCTGATTGGTGGCGGATAAAAACTAGAATTATAAAATTATGGAATGATGGCAAAAGATAAGACATACAAGGCTATCATTGGAGTCGGGTTCGGAAGAGGTGCTGCAGCCATCGGATTGACAATGTTAGCAACGTGGCATCGATATTGAACAATGTCAAATCTCGTGAAAAGTCCTCCTTTCAAAATCTGCTCAGCAACTGCAAGCACATAGAGTGCGCAATTGTAGCCATCTTGCTGCAGGAGTGATTTTCCAAACGCTTTCGCTGGTGGAAGCTCCACAGTTCCATCTGTGGGAAAGCGCTTACCAAACGCTTCGGCAACGGCGTTCTGGAGCTTCTCGGCGTCATCACATATTCCATCGGTGCTGGCTTCAGAGTTCTGTGTCCGCAAAGGATCATACTGCACTGTTCTTCCTGTGTTGACGTCAATCCAGAACAGCGTCCAGTGAGTCAAGTTGGACTTAGTGGCTATCATGAATTCGGGCTTTTTTGCTCCATAGTAACCGAATCCCATAGAACTCCCTTGAGGTCGGTGACCATCTAGTACAGGCCCAAAGAAGTCCGCTGCCAGGAATCCGCTCTTCTCCTTGCGGTCAGCCGGTAGCCTTTCGTAGACTCTTCTCAGGTAACAGTGAACTGGAAGACTGCTTACATCGTTCTTCTCTGTGATCGTGTCGTAGCGAGAATCCCAGGCTCCGCGAAGAATTGAGAGGTCTTCTAACGGGAGATGGCGAGCGATGGTGGCATCCGCGTCTTGAACAACAGCGCTTTGCATTACAGGAGCTTCGTGCAGCATGTTTTGAACAGCTTTTTCACCAGATCCGGCATAACTTGGGATAGGACTGCTCTTCTTAGCCTTTTCTTCGTTCTTGTCGGACTGTGGCGTCACAGGCTCAGCTTTTTTTGTGGTCTTTGAGGCCACAACAACTGGTTTCTTTGCCTTGTCTTTATTCTTGTTAGACTGTGGCTTCACAGGTTGAGCTTTCTTTGTGGTCTTTGAGGCCACAACAGCTGATTGTGGAGCTCCAGTTGCTCTAGAGGGCTTCGGGAGAAATTTTCCAGATTCGTCACGCTTCCTTTTTGCTCCGCCAACGTTGATGTGGGTGAACGTAGGGACATCCGAATCATCGCCGTCACTGAACTCCGCGAGAAGTGCATAGCGATTTCTCAACTGAAATAAATAGTTTGCTACTACTCATGAATCGCTAAAGTACCTCAAGAGCTGGACTTTGCTCTTCTTTCTTGTCGCACGTGACTTTACGCTTTGTCTTTTCCCTTTTCGCCTTCGGTCGCTGAGGCGCTTTGCCGGTTCGACCGTCAAAAGACTTCATTTTCACAGCCCAGCTGTTCTTGGTACGGCTGCGGCGCTTCGCACGTGACGGATGGCTGATCATCGTTAAATAAGCTATCTAAAGATACCTTTTGTAGTTAATCGTTATTGGAAGTAAAAAAATGTATACCTCCTTAGAGACATAACCTCTGAACGATCTCAGGGCTTCCACGATGCGAAAATCAAAGTCGCTCAACGGCTTCTTTGCGTACACCGTCCATAGCTGATTGCGTAGCTGGTCTTCGAGATTACCAAGCTCTTTTATGTCAAGTTCCGCCTTGACAGCTAGTTTTGCGGTGGATGGAGTCATTTCTGGAAATAAGTTTAGTGGTTATAACGTTATAACGATAAGACATTAGATATGTTATCACGGCGCGAAATGAATCACGAATTTCAAAGCAATAGCGCGCGCATTGGAACTATGTTAGCCGGTTTTCACCGTTTCCAGACATACACCACGAGGAGGTCTAGTTCCATAGTAGTCCGTAGGCACGGATGCCTCATTTATTTGTTAACAAAGTTTAGAAAACATAAACGTTAATCCTAACCTAACCGAACGGAAACATAATACAACGTAAGATATAGAAGTCACGTTAACTACAGACACTTTAGCTCTTCAGTCGTCACTGATGTTTTCAGCCTCGGAACCTGTTTCGCTGAACATCTTTTCATCGTCCCAAGAGTTCTCCAACGCAGTCTCCTTATTCTGTTTGGCTTCACCAACCTCTTCGGTTTCACCAATCTCTTCGGTTTCACGAGTCTCTTCGGCGTCATCAGTAACCATAGGATCAGGGGTCTGTTCCTTCGAGTCATCAGCAAACGGCTGAAGAAGGAACTGAGTTTCCTCAGCTTGATCAGCTTCAGCAGCAACCGACTCTTGCTGGTCGAGCGCGTCCTTTTCGAGCCGCTCCTTGTATCTGAGGCATTCGTTTGCAAATTCTTCATCAGAATTAGCTGCAGCATCAACATTTGACTCAGAACTGTTGCGGTTGTAACGGGAATAGCTTGAACAGCGGCTTGACGTACAAATTTCAACGTATCGTGAACATCCTTGCATTTGGCGGCGAGAACACGAATCCTCGGTGCAAGGAGCGCGGTGCCGTGTCAAAAAGGGCTTGAAGGAGTCGACGCACTTCCTGAGCTTCCCTTTCAGCTGGACGGACCCTTCGAACTATCGTCACCAGCTCCGTTTTCTCCATTTTAAGTGAATCTGAAATGAGATTGAAGGTATTAGAAACAGTTGCTCAAAACACAGCACGCAAATCACGAAATACAGAAAAATCATAGAATACCAGCGATTTTGGAACGATTTTGGCCGGTTTACACCGTTTCCAGACAACACCACGAGGAGGTAAAGTTCCATAGTTGTCCGTAAGCCCCTCCGCTTCAGTTCATAAGAGTTGAAGCATCATTGGGACCTTCCACACTCATCAATTCTCAGTCTTCATGTTGTATGACGCGGGGCGCACGTCTCCCCACTTTTTCGAAACATATCAGCGGGAAGTTCACGATTCCTTCCTTAAGATTCCTCTTCAGCGCTGGTTCCTTGTCGTCATCGATGAGATGCCACGCGTCTTCAGTGTCGTTCCGTGTTTTCAACCAAGACACATAGTGGTTTCGACGTGGCAGGTACTCAATCGCGGCCACTGCTTTCCAGATGAACCCAAACATCTCTATCCCTGTCGATTGTAATCCAGTAACTGAAAAAAACTAGTGAAATTGAAGTTAGGAACATCAGAATTTACTCTGAGGTGATGACCGTCCGTGGTTCAAAATAACGATCAAGTTTTTCATGTTATCGTCAATGTCAACTGATCTGGTTGTTATCTTCGTCGTGCTACAATTCGCGCATAACCTTTCGCTTTTCATGTAGTCGCCGAGAAGAGAGAGGAACTGGATGCTTGGAGCGGCAATTTGCAGAGTAGAAAACTCGATATGAGTCTGTTGCGCTTCGACGCTTGATCGTTGGCCACATGAGCATGTGCGAGAAGTCGTGACTTTGAAGGAGAAACTACTGCGAAGCTGGAGGTCGAAGTTGGAGCGAACCATCTCATCGAAACATGCCGTTGCATTCTGGAAGCCGCTGTGATACCTTCGAGGCAGAAGTTTTCTGAGGTCAACGACGCTTTTCGTCTCCTTCCGAATAACTTGACCGAGAAGTTGCAGGAAGTGATTGGCATTGGGTCCGGCGGCGAGTGTTGCGGCGACGAAGTCCATTCGGTAGAAGATTTCACAATTTGCAATGACGAAACAATCACTCCCGGTGTTGATGAGACGCGGAAAGTCTTCAGGTTTCTGAGTTTCGTCGCGACTACAGTTGCTCTCACAGGCTAAATTAAGCAAATTGGTAAAAGTGCAAGTTAGCAGCATCTCTTGCCTCGCGTATTCGTTGACTTCACTGGTTCTTCTTTAAGGCTTTCTTCTTCGGAGAGAGGGCAATCGCTTAAGTCGTCTTCTTGAATGTCTGGGTCGCTGAATCGCGCTCCATCATCCTCCTCTAAGCTCCATACTTCATACGGGGGAGTCATTGGTGGAGTTAGAGGCCGCTGGAAGACTTCATAAGTTTCACGTTCAATTGGAGTTTCGCGGGGTCTCAGTTTCTGGAGATTACGCTGACGGAAGAGCTTGATGTTGAGGGAATCGTGACTTCGCTGGAACTTGTGAGCGTTGTAGTTAGCTCTACCCTGTTCCCTCTCTGCGTTCTTTCTTTTTTCAGCTCGTTTCTTGCTAGCGTCCTTAACTTCTGTTTGTTCACGTTTGTTGACCTCGGCGAGTGGCTTGTCCATATCGGTTTTGATGGTCACTTTAAATGATGAACGTGAACCTTCTGCTGAGCGATTGTAATTGTCGAAAATCGTGGAGAGAGCGTTCCGGTGCTTGGACGAAAGCTCTTTCTTGAACTCGACAATCGCTGTTCCGCGTCCTTTGCGACGAGAGTCAATTTTGATTGAACGAACCAAGTCATAATGTTCTCCGTTCATCACTGCGTACTTTGAGTCGCGCAACAAGTCACGAATAAACGTCTTTCTCTCTGCAATGCAATTAGCTACATTAACTCATTCAAGAGTTTGAACTTACCAGCGGTCGTGAACTTCAAAGGGAAGCCGCTAATCTTGAGGCTGTTGAATGACACGTTTTCGCTCGAATTCTCTGGCACATCTTGTTTTGAAGTCATCTCTGAAATTAAACATAAGTTAAGGTTGAAATAGACTAGTCACACGCCGCGAAATTAGACACGAGGTTGCAATCGCGCACAAAAAACATCAAAACACGGAAAGCAAGAGCAGAAAAGCAAAACCGCACGATAAAAAGATAAGGAGACACACACGCACGCATTTTGGAACTATGTTAGCCGGTTTTCACCGTTTCCAGACATACACCACGAGGAGGTCTAGTTCCATAGTAGTCCGTAGGCCCCTCCGCTTCAGTTCATGAGAGTTGAAGCATCATCAGGACGTGTGGATGCCACAAAAGGTGGGCGAACCACGAGAAATCGCTAAAAAAACCGAAAATTAGCACCAACGTAACTCGACATTCAAGTTTACCTTGAAAACTCGATTTCGTTCTGCATCCATGTCTCAGCTGACTTCTTGAAAGTCGCAACGACGAGAATTCACTGAAAAACAGAACCCAGTTAGATTTACTCTGATTGCTCTCTCAACAAACCTTAAAGGCGTGAATCCACGCTTCGCCTTGTTGTAGTCAAGGCTACTCATTACAGTAGAGAAGATTCTCCACCGTAACATCACTTAATGAGTGGACAATTGTTCCTGAACGAAAAAACCGTCCTACTGCACCAATAAACTCAAAGTACTTACCTTTCCTAAGGGAACAAGTGTGGTTCTGTCCTTCTGGCTTGGCCTAGTAGACAAAAAGTCATATCTGAAACAAACAGTTGACAAAAAGTTTGTTTTTAAACAACTATTACCTCATCTGGTGGTAGAGACGCTTCGGCCAGCCGAAGTAACCACATTGCGACGTATTCTTCAGTCTATCTGAAACAGAACAAACGGAATGTTTGTATTTGTGACGAATATCTTACCATTCAAAGGAGTCGCTAAACTCGTATTCCCAAGATGGGAAATTCCAAAAAAACAAGCCAAAGGCCTGGTAAATCTTTATAGAACTTGGTTACAGAAGCCTTGGACACCTTCGGACAACCTTAGCAATAATGCAAAAGTCCTGAATGCGCAGGATTGTTAGTCCGCTTCTAGCAAGCTAGTGCAGAGACCTACGCACGCGACCGACGGCCGCAGCAACTTCCCAGACCGTCAAAGCCCATACGCAAGGTGCATGCCGAAGCAGCTGCGACAGACAATGAGCGGCCAACTGTAAAGACAAGAAGCGTTCACCCAACCAAAGCATGATCACTCGCGCGCAACGCCGCGACACGCTGATTGACGGCGTCGCCATCGGTCATCAGGTCTGTCAAGTCTATGAGGTCCATGTTTCGAGAGTTCTCCATGTAAACCTGTGTTGCAAAGTTGTTTCCTGGGCTAACTTCTTACGCTGAGTCGATTGCAAGCATAAAAAACCAAGGTTATGACGGAATTACCAAAGAATTAGAGTCTTTGAAGAACTTTGGCGAGTTACCTCAAACTTGGGTAAGTAAACCGACCGTTTTTCTCAATTTTTCTCAACAGTGACCTATATGTTTCTTGATTGCATCGTGCTCAGGAGCGCGAGTTAACCCTAAAAACAAGTTTGTAGCCCGATCTGATCACACCTCCACCAGCTGCAGTAACACAAGAGTTGTTTTCACAAAGGCGAAAAATCACAAGTCCTGGAAATTCAGTATCTCGATTTTCTTCGAAGATAACCAAGTCTTTTTATGATTGATTCGTGCTCTAGAGCTCGAATAACGCGTGTTAGCAGCGTTTCCCGTCAATCGGTTCACTCACACGCTGAGAATCGCCTTGTTTTGGTACTTTACCTCAAACTTGGGTAAGTAAACCGACCGGTTTTTCTCAAATTTTCTCAACAGTGACCTATATGTTTCTTGATTGCATCGTGCTCAGGAGCGCGAGTTAACCCTAAAAACAAGTTTGTAGCCCGATCTGATCACACCTCCACGAGCTGCAGTAACACAAGAGTTGTTTTCACAAAGGCGAAAAATCACAAGTCCGAGAAATTCAGTATCTCGATTTTCTTCGATGATAACCAAGTCTTTTTATGATTGATTCGTGCTCTAGAGCTCGAATAACGCATGTTAGCAGCGTTTCCCGTCAATCGGTTCACTCAACACCGAGAATCGCCAAGCTCAGCTTTTACGATCTACTTCTCAACGTGGACTTCCAAAACTCAAATTTTACTAACACAACCTGTTCTTTATATGATTGCATCGTGCTCAGCTCGTCAAATAACACGTTTTACCAGCGTTTCCCTGCACCCGGTCCACTCAACCCAGAAAATCGCCAAGTTCAGCTTTTAGCCACACTTGTACCAGCCCCATGCTCGCTTGTAATCAGCCAAATCAAAATTCCGCCTCCACGACGTTGTTCGCAATGCTGTAGAGCGCCGGATTAAGCGTCTTGCGCGCATCAAACAACAACACTCAAGTCAAAAAACCAAATTTGGTAATTTTTGGCGGGAAAATGAAAAAGTTCCATAACTCAGAATTTTTCAACAACAACCACAACTGTTTATGATCGCAATCTTCTTAGCTCGTCGAATAACGCATGTTAGCAGAGTTTCACGTCAATCGGTTCACTCAACGATGAGAATCGCCAAGTTCGGGTTTTAAAATTTCAAACTTCACGCCTCTCTAACATTTATAAATGGCCCACGATCGCTATTTCCGATTAGTGATCCGGACTCTACTCGCCGAGCTGAGTCGAATGCGCTATCGCACGCCCCGAGGAAATATCTGAGCCCAGATATCTCAAGTCTTAACATTACTTATTTGGCAGAACAAGAATCGAGATCTCGAGCGACGTGGCTGTCACGGTTTTAGGTATCGCCTCGGGACGTGCGATAGCTCATTCGACTCAGCTCGGCGGGCAAATTCGTTTGGTGCAATAAAAACACACAACTTTGTTAACGATATCGAGTTTAGAAATCTCAAGTACAAGCTGTAACTAGTCTGTCAATAACCTAAACCCAAATAGGCCCAGTCGGCCACGCCTGCGCTCCTAAGCCTAAGCCTAAGAAGCCTAAGCCTAAGCTAGCCTAAGCCTAAGCCTAAGCCTAAGCCTAAGCCTAAGCCTAAGCCTAAGCCTAAGCCCTAAGCCTAAGCCTAAGCCTAAGCCTAAGCCTAAGCCTAAGCCTAAGCCTAAGCCTAAGCCTAAGCCTAACCTAAGCCTAAGCCTAAGCCTAAGCCTAAGCCTAAGCCCTAAGCCTAAGCCTAAGCCTAAGCCTAAGCCTAAGCCTAAGCCTAAGCCTAAGCCTAAGCCTAAGCCTAAGCCTAAGCCTAAGCCTAAGCCTAAGCCTAAGCCTAAGCCTAAGCCTAAGCCTAAGCCTAAGCCTAAGCCTAAGCCTAAGCCTAAGCCTAAGCCTAAGCCTAAGCCTAAGCCTAAGCCTAAGCCTAAGCCTAAGCCTAAGCCTAAGCCTAAGCCTAAGCCTAAGCCTAAGCCTAAGCCTAAGCCTAAGCCTAAGCCTAAGCCTAAGCCTAAGCCTAAGCCTAAGCCTAAGCCTAAGCCTAAGCCTAAGCCTAAGCCTAAGCCTAAGCCTAAGCCTAAGCCTAAGCCTAAGCCTAAGCCTAAGCCTAAGCCTAAGCCTAAGCCTAAGCCTAAGCCTAAGCCTAAGCCTAAGCCTAAGCCTAAGCCTAAGCCTAAGCCTAAGCCTAAGCCTAAGCCTAAGCCTAAGCCTAAGCCTAAGCCTAAGCCTAAGCCTAAGCCTAAGCCTAAGCCTAAGCCTAAGCCTAAGCCTAAGCCTAAGCCTAAGCCTAAGCCTAAGCCTAAGCCTAAGCCTAAGCCTAAGCCTAAGCCTAAGCCTAAGCCTAAGCCTAAGCCTAAGCCTAAGCCTAAGCCTAAGCCTAAGCCTAAGCCTAAGCCCTAAGCCTAAGCCTAAGCCTAAGCCTAAGCCTAAGCCTAAGCCTAAGCCTAAGCCTAAGCCTAAGCCTAAGCTAAGCCTAAGCCTAAGCCTAAGCCTAATAAGCCTAAGCCTAAGCCTAAGCCTATAGCCTAAGCCTAAGAGCCTAAGCCTATAGCCTAAGCCTAAGCCTAAGCCTAAGCCTAAGCCTAAGCCTAAGCTAAGCCTAAGCCTAAGCCTAAGCCTAAGCCTAAGCCTACTAAGCCTAAGCCTAAGCCTAGCTAAGCCTAAAGCCTAAAGCAAGCCTAAGCCTAAGCCTAAGCCTAAGCCTAGTAAGCCTAAGCCTAAGCCTAAGCCTAAGCCTAAGCCTAAGCCTAAGCCTAAGCCTAAGCCTAAGCCTAAGCCTAAGCCTAAGCCTAAGCCTAAGCCTAAGCCTAAGCCTAAGCCTAAGCCTAAGCCTAAGCCCTAAGCCTAAGCCTAAGCCTAAGCCTAAGCCTAAGCCTAAGCCTAAGCCTAAGCCTAAGCCTAAGCCTAAGCCTAAGCCTAAGCTAAGCCTAAGCCTAAGCCTAAGCCTAAGCCTAAGCCTAAGCCTAAGCCTAAGCCTAAGCTAAGCCTAAGCCTAAGCCTAAGCCTAAGCCTAAGCCTAAGCCTAAGCCTAAGCTAGCCTAAGCCTAAGCCTAAGCCTAAGCCTAAGCCTAAGCCTAAGCCTAGGCCATTGGCATAAAACGCAAGTATTTGGGTTCCTCACGCAAGCCTAAGCACTACCTGCGCCTGACCTCGATAAAACCACGGAAATCACCAAGCCTAAGCACTCCCTGCGCTTGACCTCGATAAAACCACAGAAATCACCAAGCCTTAGCACTCCCCAAGTCCACCGATCCACACCTCGATAAAACCACGGAAATCAACCACGCGACCGAACCCAAATTTGTCGCATGTGGCAGTCAGCGGTAGCCCGTTAGTATAGTGGAGGATGTTCGTTCTCAGGGCCCCTTCGGCGCCCATCGGCGCAATCTTGTGATCATGTGGGGTCATTCAATTAGTATACGCAAGTTCGAGGCTTCAAGTTGTCAACTGCGGGTTACACACAAGCAATAGTTGCTGGCTCGCGTGGTCATATAGTTGGTAAACGCAAGCTGACTGTTTGCTGACGACATTTAATTGCTATACGCAAGTACGAGCTTGGATGCTGTCAACTGAGGATTACACACAAGCAAGCTCAGTTGAAGCCATTAAGTTAGCGACAAATTTGGGTTCGGTCGCGTGGTTGATTTCCGTGGTTTTATCGAGGTGTGGATCGGTGGACTTGGGGAGTGGCTAAGGCTTGGTGATTTCTGTGGTTTTATCGAGGTCAAGCGCAGGGAGTGCTTAGGCTTGGTGATTTCCGTGGTTTTATTGAGGTACGGCGCAGGTAGTGCTTAGGCTTGCGTGAGGAACCCAAATACTTGTGTTTTATGCCAATGGCCTAGGCTTAATATAAGATTTCCGTGGTTTTATCGAATCTTCGATTGATTCTTTTCTTTTCGATCTAACGCAAGCACGAACGTTCGATAAAACGAGAGCTCACAACTTAGAATTTCACTAACTCAAGTGCGAGTCCAGCGGAAATTTGAAAATTTCACAAGTTCGAGAATTTCCGAAGAATACCTTGCAGATCACAAGTTCGCTGGTCATAAACGAGTTGTTTTTATGATCGCAATCGTCTTCTCGTTGCTTGTTACCACTAATGAGAACGTTTCCGCTCGCTTCGCTCGCTCACAGAACTTTGGTAACTTTTGGCGCGAAAAGATAGCCTTGTTTTCCGAGAACTCATTTCGCTTGTCACAAGTACTTCTTTTTTATGATCGCAATCGTCTTCCTGTGTCTTGTTACCTTTGAAAAGATCGTTTCCCGCTCACTTCGCTCGCTGTCAGCACTTCGCAATTTTGGCGCGAAAAGATAGACTTGTACCAGCCCCATGCTCGCTTGTAATCAGCCAAATCAAAATTCCGGCTCCACTACGTTGTTCGCAATGCTCTAGAGAGTCGGTTTAAGCGTCTTGCGCGCATCAAAGAACAACACTCAAGTCAAAAAAACGATTTTGGTAATTTTTGGCGCGAAAATGAAAAAGTTCCAAAACTCGAAAATTTTCAACAACAACCAAAACTTTTTATGATCGCAATCGTCTTAGCTCGTCGAATAACGCATGTTAGCAGCGTTTCCCGTCAATCGGTTCACTCAACGCTGAGAATCGCCAAGTTCGGGTCTTAAAATTTCAAACTTCACGCCTCTCTAACTTTTCTAAATGGCCCACGATCGCTATTTTTGATTAGTTTCCCGGAACCAGCTCGCCGAGCTGAGTCGAATGCGCTATCGTACGCCCCGAGGATATATCTGAGCCCAGATATCTCAACTCCTAACCGTACTTATTTGGCGGAACCAAAATTGCCGCAAAGTCAGGCCTGGTTCACATGGTTCCAGATATCGCCTGGCCATGTGCGATAGCGCATTTTGCTCAGCTCGGCGGGACGAATCGTTTGGTGCAATAAAAACACACAACTTTGTTGACGATATCGAGTTTAGAAATCTCAAGTACAAGCTGTAACTAGTCTGTCAATAACCTAAACCCAAATAGGCCCAGTCGGCCACGCCTGCGCCTAAGCTATATACTAATTTTCTTACTTTTTTAGTTTTTCAATAATTGAATTCATCGGTTGTTAAATTATTTAGAAATTTCCTTATTTCCCTTAAATTAGTCGGTGATGTTTATTTTTGAGTCCTTGTGAGGTTCTCGTGGTTAAATGAAAATACAAAGTTAATACATTTGAAAATGAGCAAATTATTGATCTGTTATCGCCATTTCTCAGTTATGATAAATTAAACATAAAAAATTGGTGCAAAGAAAATGATTTTTGTTCGAACGCGTGCCTCCTTCCTTCCATAGGAATACGCGTTCACTGGTTGAATTCAAATTCATAGCAACAGAATTTCTGTCATTTATTCTCTAATTAGGGTTGTCACAAATCCTCCACAAAAAAGCACAGGATTTTTGCAATCGTAAAAAAGGCGAAAACGAGCATTACTGGATCGTTTTTATGTTTTGTTTTTAAAGTGGACATAACAGCAATCAGTTTGAATAAAATTTTGAATTTTTTCCGTATTTCCCCTAAATTATTCGGTGATTTTCATTTTTGTGTCCTCGGTTGGTTCTCGTGAAATGAAAATTAAGCTTTAATTCATCTAAAAATGAGCAAATTTTTTTACCTCATTTTGCATTTTAATACATCAAACGGCAATTTTTTGTTCAGCACAAGTTGCGTTGCTATGATAATTTTCTAAATTGATTTTTTGAAGTCGCATGTCTAAGGCCACGTTTTCGTTATGATTAAGTGGGCGTTCACATACAGTCAAAAAATATAATTATAGAATTTTTTATTGCTCCAGTTCTAGTTCCAGTTTTAGTGCTCCAGTAATTTTTTGTTTAGCGTTGCTATGATAATTTTCGAAATTGATTTTTTTCTAGTTCTCCATCAATTTCAATGTTTAGCAGCACCATCCCCGTTCATTTCTCTAAAGAAATCTACAAAAGCCAACGGTTTTTGTTTTAACTTGTTTTTCTTTGATCCTGTTTAGCATGTAGGATAAATAAAATTATAATAAAAATGATTAAAAAAAGAAGATTTTTTGGACAAACGTGTACCAATCTTCCACAGGAAACGGAAAAAGGCACACAAAGTATTTATACGACACCCCAGGAGCCACAAGCGTCACAAATCCTCCAGAAATATGTTTACATTTTTTGAAGCAAGGGAAGGAGCGATCTAAAGTGTGTTTTTTAATTTTTGCCCATTTACTAAGTAAACGGAGGCTACCGTTCATTTCTTTAAAATCTAAAAAGGAACGTTTTTATGTTTTACTTTTAAAGCGGACATAACAACAATCAGTCTGAAGAAAATTTTGAATTTCTTTAGCAATAGAATTAACTTTTTTGACCACAAATTGTTCATTCAGGGTATTTATTGTTAGGCTTGTCAGAAATCCTCCCAAAAAAGCATTCAATTTCTGCATCGTGGGCGGGAATGAGTGATCAATTTTTGAATCCACATAGGACGATCGAACATTTTAGTTCGAGCATTTTTGTAAAACGAATTTTCCTTATTTCCCCTAAATTAGTCGGTGATGTTCATTTTTGAGTCATTGGTTTGTTCCCGTGGTTAAATTGAAAGTGAAGCGTTAATTCATTTAAAAATGAGCAAATTTTTGATCTGTTATCGCCATTTCTCAGTTATGATAAATCAAACATAAAAAAATTGGTGCAAAAGCGACGATTTTTGCTCGTTCAATGGTAAAAAGCTCCAGACTTTGGTAAGACAACTCAGGATGGGATTTTTTTGTGAGATCGCGGCTGCTTAATATTGTGGGTAAAATTCAATTTGAATTCAAATTCATGTCAGCAGAATTTCTTCCATTTATTCTCTCATTAAGGTTGTCACAAATCATCCGCGGTGGAATTTTGTTCATTGTAGGAGGACCGAGAGGGTTGAGGACAGACGAAAGACGGCGTGCAGTCTGAAGGATGTCTTTTTTCGTGAGGATGAGACTTTGAATGAAGCTCTCATTTCGGTAAATTCTCGGGAAAATTGGTGGAAGATTCTGGAAAACCAAACATATCTTCGCAAAGAGGAATGATACAGTGACAGAGTTCGGAAAATTTCTCGATGTGATCCCGAAATTTTCGAAATCGGATTTTTGAAGTCGCATCTCTAGAGCCACGTTATCGTTTATGACTGAAGTGAGCATTCGGGGATTCACAAACAGTCAAAAAAAGTAATTATAGAATTTTTTTTATATTCATATTCATTTTATATTTACATTCAATTTTTGTTTATCTCCTTTTCCACAAAAATTCGCATTTTACATTTTTGTACATTGAATATACGACCCGAGGTATTCGTGATGAACCAAGGAGCACATTTACTGATTTATTTGTCAAATTCGTTTATTCTTCACTTTTTTGACGGAGTTGCACACATTTACGGCTTACGTGTATGACTTAAGTGGGCATTCATATACAGTCAAAAAATGTAATTATATAATTTTTTTATATTGCTCCAAGGTCCAGTAATCAATTTCATTTTGTTTAGCAGCACCATCCAGAAAATTTTGAATTTCTTTAGCAATAGAATTAACTTTTTTGACCACAAATTGTTCATTCAGGGTATGTTAGGCTTGTCAGAAATCCTCCCAAAAAAGCATTCAATTTCTGCATCGTGGGCGGGAATGAATTTCTGCAGCAATTTTTTCTTTGATCTTTGATAGCATTTACGATAATTCAAACTAATTCAAACACAAAAACATTGGTGCAAAGAAGACGATTTTTGTTCGCGTGAGTTCTTTTATTCTATAAGAATACAACGGGGCAACGGGTTTAATGGAAAAAAAAGCACCAGACTTTGGTAAGACAACTCAGAATAGCAATTTTTGTGAGATCGCGGCTGCTGCTTTATATTGTGGGTTTGCATCGTATAGTTTGCATCAGCGGCTAAAACGAGCAGTACTGTTTGCTCTAGCGTGTTTTCTATTTTTTGCACCTTTGAATTTACAAATTTACATAAATTTTATGCGCTGCGGAATTTTTGCCGCCGTGATTCCAATTATTTCTTTGCCGTTCATTTCTTTAAAATCTAAAAAGGAACTTTTTTATGTTTTGTTTTTAAAGCGGACATAACAACAATCAGTCTGAAGAAAATTTTGAATTTCTTTAGCAATAGAATTAACTTTTTTGACCACAAATTGTTCATTCAGGGTATTTATTGTTAGGCTTGTCAGAAATCCTCCCAAAAAAAGCATTCAATTTCTGCATCGTGGGCGGGAATGAGTGATCAATTTTTGAATCCACAAACGACGATCGAGCATTGTTGTAAAGCGAATTTTCCTTATTTTCCCTAAATTATATCTGAGTCCTTGTTTGGTTCTCGTGGTATATGAAAATCAAGCGTTAATTCATCTAAAAATGATCAAATTTTTTACATTTTATGTTTTATTAATTAATTTTAAATTTAAAATTTTATTCGTTACAAAATTTTTGCGCCTAAATTATTCAGTGATGTTCATTTTTAAATCAGATTCATTTAAAAATGAACAAAACCAAAATTTATTAACTAAAAATCAAAATTTTTCTGCGCTTTTTGGGCAAGCAATAAACAAACAATAAACAAAGATCACCGTTTTTTGAAGTCTACACAGCCAGCCAGTCTAAACAGCTCAAGCCAGGCCAACTAATTGTAAGTAACGCATATGACAGCTTTTTTTATCCATGCGGTAATAGCAAGACATAACATTTTGAATTTTTGTAATCGACACAAAATCTACGGCAGTTTCAACTGCCTTATCGGTAGAGCGCCCTTACAATTTTCTTTAAATAACTCAATTCTATAGAAAGATTTTTTTTGGAATGCTGCCGGTCCGCACAATAAAGAAGATAGAAAAGGACTTTTTTGATCAACAGATGATAAAATGTCAGCCCACTGGAACATTCATGCTTACGTATGTTAAAAATCAATACAATATCAATCAGGGATCAATCGAAAAACAAGTTACTAGTCAAAAGGTTTATCATAATTCACTATTTGTAAAATTATTTTTAAATTTTAACTTTATCCACCAAAGTTTCAACAAATGCATAACACCAGTCCCATACCCGGTCTAGTTAAATACGTTTTTTCAACAAACAGTTTAATTCAAATTTTTGATGTGCAGATCGGCTGCAAAATTTTTAGAATACGGAAAAAAGCTTATCAACTAAGATGGGCTTTAATTTTTATTAATTTAAAGTCATTTTTGCTTTTTGGTCTCCTGGTTTTTGTACACTTCGAATAGAAGCGAAAAGAGTTGGTTTTTGTTGTTTTCCAATTCAGTCAATACTAAAGCACCAAATCATTTTGGGTTTCCTAACCTTTATCCTACAATCCTCATAGGTAAAAAGACCTTGAAAATAGAATTGCATTAAATAGACATTTATTTTTGCTTTTAGGTTTCCAAGTAATGGAAAATTAAAAATTTAAATTTAACATTTCAAGATATAGCGTTTAAAGCGTTTACAGCTAAAATCATTTTGTCTGCGGCCAATGCAGTCGTTAAGATTACGTTACGAACATAAGAGCTTTTTCGTCATTCATTTTTTGAATTAACTTTAAAAAAGAAGAAAATTGCCATCGAAAATTCATTTTTGTCAGATTTGGCACCGAATGAATTTAAACTTTTGGCTCAAATTATTGTCGCTGAAAGGAAAAATAACGTTTTTTTGTGGAATGAGTCATCATTAAATCAAGCGTTAATTCATTTAAAATTTTAAATAAATTTTAGATTGTACTTAATTAATTAATTGAACAAAACGAAAATAAATTTTTATTATATTTTTGTGCTGCTTTTTTGACCATTAATGAAATAAGTACTCAAATTGGACTTTTAAAGCGAGCATCTGAGCTCCTGTTGGCACCCTTTTTAGAAATCGAAATCTGACTTTGGGTCTTATAACTAGATGATTCGTAAGCGTTTATGTTCATTTTTGTTTATGAAGTTTATGTTTATCAATGTTTGCATTTTTTGTTAATAATTTTTGAGTCCTTGGTTGGTTCTCATGGTTAAATGAAAATCATGCGTTAATTCATTGTAAAATTACCACAAATGATAATACAAAACCCTTGTAGTTGTCTGAATTGTTTCGGTAATAAATTTTTGATCAACCAATGCTCTTTCATTCCATTCGCATCGTTTCAAAGTTAAAAGTTTTCAAAAGACAGGAAACTTAAACAACTAAGGCTGTCTGTCTAAGCTCAGCTTACTGCGAAGCCTGAACGTGAAAAACCAAAGCCATATCTTTATCTGATCTTAAATATCTTTAATTTTAAAAGTGCTTGTAGAGAAATTTAGTGTTTACCGCAAACACCGAGTTTTATTATTTTTTTAAGTTTGTTTGAATTTGCTAAAACAAATTGTGGGGAAATTTTTTTTGTGGTGAAAACAACGAGTATTTCGCTACTTTTTCCAGATTAATTCTCGTATTTTGGATGTTGATGAACAACAATTGACACATCACTACAATCCATAAAAATGATTTCAATAAAAATTCCGCACGAAGATGATAAAATCAAATTTTTGATCACAACAACCAAATATAATCAATGAAGGGATAGCTTTCAAGTAAATTATTAAATTTTTGAATGGCGGACGCCCATGCTAGTTCGAATACATGTCGTTTTAAACCGTTGCCGTTTCGATTGATTTCAGAATTAAAAAGAAAAACAATTTTTGACAATTTCAACTACAGGCCCTATTAAATCACCTGCAGAGATTTTTTAATAAAAAAATTTGTCTCTCGTTGTATTTACCGTATTCTCTTTTTGCCACGCAAAGCATAGAGTAGTAGTAGAGATGAACCGCAAAATCCGGATGTTTTGACTTTAATTTTTCGTCACTTCTTGACTTTAAACGTAAAAAGGTAAACGTAGAGTTTAAAAAATGAATTCTATGTAAAAAATACCTGATGTAGCTACTGATCTAAGCTGATTGATTTAACTGAAAATCGAAATAATTTTTTGCAATTCGATCAAGTTCTCTTAAAGCATTTAACTCCATACGATTAGTGTTTCTTAGTTTTTTTAAACCACAAAAATGATTACAGCAGCGCGTTTCTTCAAGAACAATATCGTTGTTTGTTTTTTTGCTGTAATTGTTTCTAGCCTGTATTTGGACTTTGATTTTAATCTAGAGTTGAAGCGTTAAAAATCAATATTTTTGATGCCCGGTGGCTCGACCTGACTCGGTAAATCATTTTTATTTTTAAATTTCAAATTACCAAAGCATCGTCCGTTTTCATTTTAAGGATTTTAGGTTGGCTAATTTATAATTTTTGCTGCTGTTTGAATTGAAAACAATTTTTGATGATTTCAACAACCAGCCCTATTAAACCAGTGATTTTTTATTAAAGAAATCAATCGAAAAACAAGTTACTAGTCATAAGGGATATCATAATTCACTAATTGTAAAAAAAATGTAAAATTTTTGTTTTTAACAAATCTCAACAAATGCATAACACGTTTTTTTTTGTTTTTTTAGATAAGTTTTTTCAACAAACAATTTAATCAATATTTTTGATTCCCGGCGGCTCGATCGTCGACGGTAAATCATTTTTTACTTTTAAATTTCAAATTACCAAAGCATCTTCCGTTTTCATAAGGTTTCAAGGATTTACGTTGGTTAATTTATAAATAATTGTCCAAATTTAGAATTATAGGTTACAGTACAGGAATCGGTTACAGTACAATTGCTAACAGTGTTACTATCAGTTCCAAACTATTTGCAGAAGATTTCATTCAATTTTTTGTAATTTTTTTGTTGCATTTTTTGGTGTTTTTTTTTAGTTTATTCTCATTAACCATTTAGCGCCATAGGATTACTGTTTACTCTTGTTTGTGACAAGTCCAAAAATGATTCCAGCAGCAAGTCTGTTCAAGATCAATATCTTTTTTTCAGTCCTCAATTTTTGAGCGGCGGTGAAATTGTTCTGAATCTCAAATTCGTCAAAAGAAACGAGGAACCTGAAGGCTACTACGAGGGTGATGGATCGGATGAGGAGCTGGAACGCTTCAGGAAATTCGAGCGCGAGGAGCGCTGCCTAGGAGCTAAGGATTGCAGTCTCTCAATGATAGTCAGTTGTGAAGATGATGCAAGGGTCACTTTTTGCATTGAATTTAAGCTTTGCGACTTTGACAAAGTTGCGTCCTTGCCACTACCAACAGAGAACAAGTCCCCCTTTTAAAAAGCCCAAAATTGATTACAGCAGCGACTTTCTATTTCGATCGTTTTTCTTAGCTTGCCGTCCGTAATTTTAGCGTAGTTAAATTGTTTTTACGTTGGTTAATTTATAATAAGCCCGTTTTTTTTGCTGCTGTTTAAATTGTTGAAATTTTGAATTTGAAAAAAAAAAAACGGTTTTTTTTTAATATTTAAATGTTTATAATTGTCCTTTTTAAACAGTGCAATACAGTGCATAAAAGATCAATAAAATAATTTAAAAAAGGTAAAAAAATATTTTTGGGCAGACTTGAACCTTCCACAGGAAACGGAAAAGGGCAAACAAATGTTTATAGGACACCTCAGGATAGCAAATGTCACAAATCCCCAGAAATATGTTTACAATTTTTTCAGCGCGGAAAGGAGCGATCTAGAGTGTGTGTTTTTTAATTTTTGCCCAATTACCGCCCATTTACATACATTTTATTCGCTACAAAATTTTCTCCTTTTACGAAAAACGAAACAAAAACGAAATTCGCTCCAGGGTCCTCCCATTTACCTTTTATGTTTTTTACACTTACAGATTACTTACAGATCCGTCGAGATCGATCGAAAAACAAGTTACTAGTCATAGGGTTTATCATAATTCACCAATTAATAATTATTTTTACGTTTCTTAACAAAAATAAAAGGTTTTTATTCTTTGAACTCGTTGAAATATTCTTTGAAAACACCAAATCATTTTTGCCATTAAGATCCGTGTCCATGTCCCATACAATCAGTTTTCAGTTACGTTTGCGAATTAAAATTACATTTTTGATTGAACAAGACAACAAAATTAATCGACGAATTGCGCTCTTTGAACACATCATGGCTAGGGTTGTCTTGGTAGATGGATGGTAATGTGTTGTGAAAATTCAATTACTTTTTTTTTAAATTTATTTATTTATTTATTTAATTATAGGCATTTGTTTACTGATTTATGGTAGATTGCGTATTAACACGTGGATTCTGTTTTAATTACGTTCATTGTACATGTAAAGTTTTTTCGAGAAAAGCCACAATTTCCTGAAAAACAAAGCATAGCTTCCGATTTTTAAATATTTATATGTTTATGGTTTTCCTTTTTGATATTATAATTGATATTACAAACATGTTATTAGTGAACCTTTCAGTCGAGTAATTTTAAAATAAAAATTTGTGAATTAAATATTAGTATTCGTATATTAATTAATATGGCAATGTTTGGTTTCATTTCTTAGTCAACAATTTAAAGTATTTTTGATGAGAACATACTGGAACACATTCCAAATTGAAGACTTTCAAGATGGTAGCTTGCAGTCACATGTGTATAAAGGCGCGGATTGCGCGCCCTTCAGCGTTTATTCATATAAAAACAGAATTTCTGCATAAAAAGTATAAACACGTATTTTGGGTCCTTCTGAGCCTAGCAAAACAACATTTTTGGTGGTACATTGTTGTTTTGTAATTTAAATAAATGACTTTCCTATGAATTTTCCTATGAATTTATTTCGATATGTACTTCGTGGAATTGATTTTTATGCCTTTAATACAATTAAATTTATTTTTGTTGCGGGGAATGATATTTATAGTGTGTTCTGAATGTTTTTCCGATCATTAAATGGATGTAATCGGAACTAACAATTTTTTGACGATATTTGGCCTGCTTCTACCCTGTTCACAAGCCGTAAAAAATAGAGAAAACATCTCCCCGCTGTTTTTCTGTTAAAGAAGCACCTAATTCGGTCGTAAATCTGATTTTTGTTGTTCGAATTTCCTAGTTCTGGTTCTGAGAGGATTCTCAAACGTTAAACACTAATTTTGTGGCCAGGTAGCGTAAATGTGCGGAATATGTATTTTCTACAGTTTTGGTAGCTCTGGTTCTCTCATTATTTTGCATTTCGCGCTCTTTCCCCTGTTTCTCTGAGAATTTCTCTGGCGGTCAATTTTTTTATGAAAATTAGGAAAAGTATCTGCAACGCGATGACCGATCGTTATTGAGGAATTTTATTTTCTGCTAAAGCATCTTTTACGGCTTAAAAACCCGACTAACGAATAAAACGACAGCAGACAATTTAAAAGCAAAATTTTTGAACAAAAACAATAAAAAACATCGGTTCAATTTTTGACCTTGAGATTTTCGCTTAACCTTGACAATGAAGGCACCATGTAAGTAACAAACGTGTAGGTGACGAGGCGTTTCTTTGCCGCCTGCAACAACAAATTCTCCAATTTTTTGTAGTATAAACGATCGTCCCGAAACAGGGTTGAAAACTTTAATCAAAGCGAGTAGTTTTAGCCACGATTTTAGATAGTAACAAATGTTACAAATTGACGAGAGAAAACGATTCTTCAATTTTTCTTGAAAATCTTCTTTCTGGAGGAAGCGGTACAAATATTCGGATCTAATTTAAAGATTGTTTTATTTTTGGATTTTTCATTTTACTTCATTTTCCTATTTTACAGTTCTTTAGAAATCAAATCGTATAAATACTGAGAGATGGTAATATTGGTTTTTGTAGCGTTTTTGTACCCATTTCTCACTTACGCATTCAGTATTTGAAGCTTTGAGGATCTAATATTTTTCAGAAAAATTGACTGATTTTCATTATTTTCAAAGTATTTTCAACAAAAAATAATGAAGCGATGGCGATAAACAGCGACTCTATCTTTAATGAGAACACTAGGATCGAGGCGAACAATTGGACTGTAATTGGAAATAGTTCTCTAAATTTGTAGTACATGCGATCGTCGCAAATCATTGTTGAATGAGTCTAATCAAAAATGTGGTTTTAAGCTCGATTTTATTTATTTTCTTGCAATTGGTCAGTAAATCAGTTAACAAATCTTACAAAATGAGGCAAAAGCATACAATTTATGGCTCTTAGCTTGGCAGAGGGCGCTTCGTCCAGGCCGTGTTAACCATAATACAACTGACGCATTACATTAGGAACACAAGTAAAAATTGATTTTTTGGAACGAACTTCTTCTTCTAGATTCTTCTAGACTGAGTTTCCAGATTATTATAAAATTAAGTTGTAAGCAAGTTGTGTTACTTTTTTCTTCTTTTGAACCATTTCTAGCTTAAACATTGAGTATTTGAACACAGCTTTCTTGAGAGCAGACGGATATAAATACTCTTCAATTTTTCAACTCTTGAATGCTCTTTCTGAAAACTTGTCACATGATCCAGTCTTTGCACTTTTGCAGAAATTAACTTTAATAGATTCAGCGAGATTGTATTCAATGTTCCATGAACTTTTTTTCTGGATTTTCCCATCTTCCCGCGTAATAATGGTTTGTAATTTTTCTTTAACTGACCGAATATAGCTTGAAATTACATTTATGAATTATTTTTGGAGCTATATCTCCGTCAAAGTTCCTCCGAAGTTTATATTAAACAAAATCTATATAACATCTTCTCGTCTAGTTATTTTATTTTTTGGTTAGGCGATGTTATCACATTGTGCATTTCTTGCAAATGTGCATTTCTTAGTGCACTTTGAGTGATACTCAAAAGCGTAAAACAATAAAACATATAATATAAAATGTTTAATAAAAACATTTTTTTGCTGGCTTCGTGGTCTACCTGCGATCCTGCAATCTGAATTCAATGTATTTTTGATCGATAAATGTCCAATTAAACATATTTATTAATTAGATTAAATGTGGTAAAAAATTAATAATTTTTTAAATTTTTTAATTTATCTTCAAAAATTGCTATTTTTTAATGATAAATTGTAATTTTTGTGTGTGGTTTTTATTCGTTTTCAGGTTTTTTAGAGTCCATAAGATCTAGTATCCATCATTTCTAATTTAATTGAATACATAATTTAATGATTACATTTAATAAAAATAAAAATTTTGATAAAATTTAATATTTTTTTCAATTTTCAAATTTATTTTTCGATAATTACAATTTTTTAATAATTGTTTTTGAAACAAACACTATTAGGTCATTTTGGACAAGCAGAAAATTTAATATTCTATCTTTTTTTCTTTATTTCTAGTGGATTGTCAACCATTTTTCTTTTTTCAATTATTTTTGGAGCTCCGGCTTCGTCTCTCCGTCAAAGTTCCTCAAATCCAAAGTTTATTTCAAACAAAATCTATATACTAACTTACTTGTCTTATTTTAGTTTTTTTAATAGAATTCATCGATTATTTAGTTATTTAAATTAATAAATTGTTCATAAATTATTTAAAATGTTTTTTTTTGTTTTTACAAATATATACTTACATCTTATAAATTTGTAGAATTGTCTTCCTCTAATTCTGTCGTACGTAAGACCGTTAAATATTTTCGATTTTTAGGATGAAAATGAACCAAACTTTTTTATTTTGGATTCAATCTTCTTGAAATTCTCATCAAATCATACATATTTTCTTGATGCCAAATTATAACTATAAATCGTAGGTTTTTTTTGTTAATAATACACCACTTCAGAGGGAATCTCAGTTTCAAAAGCCAATTTTTTTTGTGCAAATTTTAAGGCATCATTCCCTAAGTGCCATCACCTGTCGTCTAATTATCCTCCTTCGTTATTTTTGATAGCAGCATGTCGATTTAATATGTTTTCAACTGAATAAATCCGTTGGTGAATTCTCACTAATAAATGTAGTATTTCACGTTATTCTAAATTTTTGCAGATACAAATCCCCTGCACTTTTGTATAGTAGTTCATACATAAACGTTTATGTTGATTTATTTTTAACGTTTTAAACGTTTTCAAATAGTTATGTGTTGCAAATGAATTCGTTAGTGACTTGTTATTATATTTTGTATGAGCATATAAAAACGTTTAAATGTTGTCTTTTTCATTTTTAAAATTTTAATAATTTTTTTAAATTGATCGTTATTTGATGCCATAGATCTGCAATTTTCTGCACTTAAATTTGCATATTAACAGCAACCATTTATTTTAGGACTAAGCGGTGAAAACAAGTTTTAACAATTTGAGCAATTTTTGGTTAATGGAACACGAATCATTGAAAAGAAACGACATGCCAGCTTAAATGCTTTTGGTGGCTCCTATATCACCCGAACAGTCTTGAAGGAATTTGTGTATCATCACACGATCAAAAGCACTGAAAATTGTTTCTTTTTTAAAATTAATTTTCATTTTAAAATTTTAATAATTTTTCTAAATTGATCGTTTTTAATGCCATACATCTGCAATATTTCTGCACTTTAAGTTTGCATAATCATTCTGGTGGTTCCTTAAAAGTGTAAAAATCAAATTACCAATGACAAATCAAATTACCAATGTTCAGAATGCAATTGGTTCAATTTTTTGAAGACGTCGTCTTCTCTCCAGAAAAAATACGTTGATAGCGTTGATAATCTCTACCTCAATTAGTGCCACTCACGTTAACACAAAATATTAATGATTTATTTTTTGAGATGATACTTTGATAATACTTCAATCCTATTTTCGTTTAAATTCACAGATGTGCGGAGCAGTATAAATCGAACAATTTTGCTGAAAAATGAGGGATTGCCCACTATCGCAAAAAAAATAAATGTAAATGCGAAAAACAAAAAAATATTCCAAGGAAGTAAGCGTTGAACCACAGCTAGTACCACTTTAGTTAGTACAATTCATTTTTTGATCGGTATCGTTTTTTAACTTTTTTCAACTTAATTTTTGAGCTACTTTGAAGCTGTCTAAAATGTTTTAGTCCAAGCCCGAGAGAAGTCATTTGCCGAGTCGTGTATTGACAAACCCAAGTTCATAAACAAACTAAATGATAAATTTAAAAAGAAACTCAAAAAACATTTTTTTTGCTTCGTTGGCAGCGATATAGCAGTGACTAGCTTTGAGCATTTATAAAATCAATGTAACAATGGATTTATTAAATTGACCATGGATACAAGGAGCTATCAATAGCGCATAGATCTGATTTTTACTATTTTTTGCCTACCAATTTATTAACGAACGTAGGTAAATCTTGCAAACTTTGGCTTCAAGTCACTCATGTCCCGGTGTCAATTCAGCTGTTTCAATTCATTTTTTGAAATCTAACGATAGTTCCGCGTGGATGTCCTTTTCATTGATTTATGTCGACCATCGTTAAACCGTTTTAACCCTCATTTTACTTAACGTTATTTGGCTAGCGTAACATGTTTAGGTAAAAAAAATTTTGATCTTTTTTCACAACAACCAAAGTCGCCAAAATAACAATTTGCCGGGACACACATTTTAACCCGATGTAATTTCGGGAGGAACCGAAGAGCTATTTTTCCAGTAACCGCACCGATTTGTGGAGAAGAACGCACCTTAACAAAGATCTTAAGAACTCTGGTAATAAAATTGTTTGAACTGCTGTATTAACTGTATTACTGGCTCGCTTTATGTTTTTCCGTTGTACAAAGGCAACAATTTTAGCCATTTTGTCCATTTTTGATCATTTTTGATCTCGCTCACTTGTCTTTTTGTGAATTTACCAAACGGGAGCGGACAACATGAAGAAGAAACGGTTCCTTAACTGCTAAAAGGCTTTTATTTTTGTTCATACAGGCCTCAGTCTATCGGTTTGTTTTTATTGTTTTTCCGACCTTTTTTGTAGTCTACTGTACCACGCAAAATATTAAGTTAAATTCTATTTTTGGCCGCTCTCTGCATAAACGTTTTATCGCACCAGAACGGCTGAAATATTTATGTTTTTCCTTCACTTTTTTGATCTCAAAACGATTTAACTACGTTTACTGAATTGATTAATAAAAATTGGTCGCTGTTTCACTAATTGCATTTTACTGAAGTTGCTGGCTTGTTTTCTGGGAATCTGTCGAGTAAGAGCGGACAAGAATTTTTAGATTTAATCAAATTCCATCGTGGAATTGGGTCACATAGCTGGCTCATCAGTTAATGCCACTTTAATTGTTTGAAGTTCTGCATTTACAAACTGTTTTTTTAATTCTTTTTTTTAAATAATTTAATAATAATAATTTTTTAATTTAGTTTTTAATTCAAAATTTAACAAATCAAAGAGTTACTTTTGCGATCTGCATCTTTGAACAACGGCAAAATTTAGCTGCGCTGGCCGTAGTAGCAGTCTGGAAAAAAATTAAAAATAGTTAGAAAATAACTCAATTAGTACCACTCAATTTAACACAATATAATAATGATTTATTTTTTTAGATGCTATGTTCGTTTAAATTTATTTTTAAGTTTTTTAAATTTAATTATTTTTTATTTTTGGAAATTGAGGGATTGCGCGCTTGCGCGGACATTTTGACAACAACTATGTAGTACAACTTTCGTTACGATAATTTATTTTTTGAGCTTGTCGTTGTCGTTTTTGAACCCAATTTTTGAGCTCCTTTGAGACTGCCTAAAATGTTTGAAACTAAGTCCGTTAGAATAATTTGACAACACAAGTTCATATTAAATGATAAATTTAAAATTTTTTGATTTGTCAAGGCTTCCTTCCAGCACCTGTTTCCAAACTTCAATTAATATTAAATCAATAATAACAGAAATAGCGAAAAATCATAAGTTATACTGGTAAGGATATGAGATTACCTCATTGGATAACAGATTTTCTGCACTCCAGTTGCTCGAGAATAGTTTCTCATTTTTTAAAAACAAATTATAAAATTTGCAAACGCGGTTTTTAAATTTTACCGTATTTCTTAATAGATTTTTTTTATTAAAGGCGTTTAAAAATTTTTGATGAAAACGCTGGAAGACCCATTATCATTTGATAGGAATGGGATTTTAAACACAAGGTACGCTATAATTAATCGCTTTGCGTTGAAGGTCAATCTGCTAAGCGACAAACAAATAAGGGACAAATAAATGTTTTTAAATTATTAAATAAATTTTTGGTTTTTTACCATCGAATGGAACATGGAGTTACTTTTGCAATTTGCAGGTCAATCGTTGAACAACGGAAAAAATTTTGTTGGATAATTCTGGACGTGTTAGCAGTCTGGAAAAGACTTTTTTTACGGTTTTTTTGGAATACCGTTTTACCCAAAATTTTAAAAGAAAATTTAAGTTTTGGCTTCTCTCTGCTTGATCTCTGTCGTTTCACTTTTCTAATTTAAGTTTTCGTGTTGTGTATTAATGCAGCCAACATTGTTTCAACTGCTGTATTTATTACCAACTCGATTTCTCTTTTTCCGTTGTTAACCGGCTTCAATTTTCGCCTCAAACTGCATAACCTTTTGCTTACAAGTGCAATTCACAGGTCGACTAAAATCAATTATTATTAAACGCTGAAGCGCGCGCAATCCTTAATAACAGATATAATTTCCACTTTAATCCGTTGCTGAATACGCTGGCTCTTACCATCAAACAACCTAACATCTCAGTCACCTCATTGCAACGTCTCTAAACTGTGCGCTCGGTGTATGGGTGAAAATTGTGCGCAACTGTTTTATAGTAGGGGGAATGAGGATTATTATTTTTACTGAGAATCAATTACAATTATTACAAATCGCAAATCGAACCCCGGCATAGTGTGACCCATTTGTAGTTGTGCAGTTATCTCAATGTGACGATCTGGGAACCAGAGTGGGTTGGGCGCTTGAAGACTGGGTTTTCGTACCCAGTAGCTTTATTGATGATCGTGCACATTATCCTCTATCGTTCTGAGAACTTTCTTCCACTCGCAGAAGATTGCAGGCCTATGGACAAACTAGCGGGAAGGCACAGTCAGCTTCCGAAAGCACAGCTCATCGGCCTGACTCGGGTATGTAGAACATTGCTCTTCGGTGTACAAACTTGTCTGTAACAAACGAGTTTGGCTGGTCTCGATCAATCTGAACAAACCGATCATTATCGTATCGTACAGTACCGTTTCGAAATCCACTGTCTGCATGAAACGCTCCTTCACAGAGCGCATCATGAGTTCAAAGGTTCGGCTCTCCTAAGCTGTGTTTTTGGCGTAGATTACTCTCAAGTCAAATTTCGGTATTGTGTGGCCCATTAGGAACGTTTTCTGTGCTTCCAAGCAGGAACGGCCCACAACCGTTGCGTATGACCTCAATTCACATACAATTAGAGCCAATTGTTTCCGTTTCTTACCGTTTTACCTTCCTTCTCGAAACCGAGGCGCTGTTACTGGATGGAACTGCACTTTCGATAGTTTCCATTTCCAAAACACTGCTCAAAAGTTCGCAGTAGTCCACTATTTCCATCGACTGTCTCTTTTCAATTCGTGGTAGGCAGTTCCTGGTCTAACGAACCGCTCAGACTAAAAAATTGCTCGTCGGTGTACAAACTTGTCTGTAACAAAAGAGTTTGGTTGGTTTCGATCACTCTGAACAAACCTATCTTTGTCGTATCGTACAGTATCGTTTCGAATTCGACGGCTTGAATGAAACGCTCCTTCGCAGAGCGCATCATGAGTTGGAAGGTTCGGCTCTCTTGAGCTGTAGTTTTGGAGTAAATCAGTCCCAAGTCGAACTTTGGTATGTTGATACCCATTAGGAACACGTTCTCTGTGCTTTCTGTCCAGCGCAAACATTATGAGACCGGTCCGCTTCATAAACTTTTCGTCAGAGTCGTTCAAAACCGTATAGAGTGCGTCATTGCCAATCGCGCTTCCAAGTATCCGTTTCCGACTGACTGATCCGCCTCTAAAGCGGATCGTTTCCTCGAGCAAAATTAATTAAAAACTCCTCTGAAACACACTGCGTTTAATTCTTTGCATATCTAAACAGAATATTTAAACAAACCAATCAAGAACAGATCGTACGCAGTCAGAGTGTAGCACTCGACGTCTTGTTGATAACCTGTCTTCGTCAATTTCAGGTTATCGGCAGCTTTCAAAAAGTCTTTCTTCGGTTTGCACATGGTGTAGGCGCAGAGTAGATCAAACCTCGGCATTGTGTGACCCAGTAGGACGGCGCAGTCAGCTTCCGAAAGCGCTCCTCGGCCACATATGTCCCGCATTATCTGAATTTTCAAAGTCAAATTAGCATTTAACTGGTATAACAAGTCAACTTACGGTAACTTGCATGCAATGCTCAAGGTTATCGACAGCCCAAATGGGCATTTTGGTGTTAATCCCTGAAATGAGAACAACTGTCAGGGCGTGGATGACGTGCAACGGACGAAAATTGACACGAAAAGGTTGAAGAGAAGTAATGAGCAAGTTCATTTCAGGTTCCAGGTTAAAGGCGAATTTCGAATAATTGTGACAATAGATAGAAAATGAGATAGGACAGTATCGAGCTTTAAAATTCTCTTTTTCCCCGGGTTTTTGGACCCTTTTGCTATAAGCTCGATGAACAACCGAGATGAAAACACGAAATCAATGTATTGTGCAGGAAACATTCGTAAAATAGACGTAAAATTTAGGAACAATTAATGGAAGAATTATACTGGCCGCGAAACGATGAAAACGCAGTCGAACGAGCAGACTAATCGATTGTCTCGCAGTTGTCTCCGCAGCCGACTGACGGACGAACAAACGACAAACGATCGCCCGACAGACGAGTTTTTCGGGTAGACAGAATGACGTTGCGTTGGCGAGCACTCCGTTCTGTCGTTCCTTCTTCGAGGCTCTAGATTTATGAATGAGTGGCATTTAACGAAAAATATGAGTTTGTGCGTTTCCTTATATCTCTGCTTTGCTTTTCTTAATTTTTATACTTCGAATTCGAAACTTTGAAATTCGAAAGCTCTAGATTTTCGAGTAGCATTTAACTTAATTTTTTAAGTTTTTTTTCAATTTTAATTTTAATAAACTTAATAACAATGCCAAACATGTTTTAATGCAAACTTCTTCAAGTTTCACATACTTATTTGGTTGCAATCTTGTAGAATAAAACAAATTCATACCAAAAAATCAACTTAAAGATTTGATTGCAAAAATTCAAATTCTAATATAATATTGACCTCAAGTAACATTCATAAAAAAATACGTTTAAATGATCTATTTCTTCCAATCACATCATGTTAAAAGCTGACTTAGGTCCCATGTGCACGAGCCGGTGCTGCAATCAGAAAATGTATCTACTTTTCTGACCATTTTCGGTGTTTTTGATGAAATGAGATGTGAGATATTTGCGACGACTGGTCTAGAGGACCGGTATGGGAGGGTGTTAATCAGGCGAAGCGTTGTGAGACCACTTTTTAGACTTAAAACGTTGATTAATTTGCTGATGCAATTGAAAAATTGGTGCGCATTGGTGCATCTACTTGTCACTTAGGGACAACGATCAACAAACCGAAAACACGAATTGTATTAGTTGGTTACATTTGTCTATTGGCCCTTAAAATAGCGTTTTGTTTAGGCATTTTTCATCACATTATTCAAAAAATAAATAAAAAAATTAAATTTGAATTAAATGGAGAATGTCAAAAACTGTCAAATTCTTTGCTATCTTTTTCAGCTTTTTTTCAGGTTTTAGCTATTTTAAATGCAGGCTTAATTCCCAGACGCATAACAATGCGTAGCGTATTAGCAACTTCAAAATTAGTACACATAATTTTCCTTTGCTTTGCTTTGCACTGCTTTGCAAAAATTATTTCCACTTAAAAGAGGCTTGGTCTTCCATCCAAATTACACTAAAAAGCAGAATAAAAAAGTGCAATACAAAAACATGGTCATTTGTTGTTTCGATCATTCCTCAGATAAGCGTCAAAATGCAAAAAAAAAAATGAAAACTCAAATTAAAATCACTTACCAAATACATATAGTGATCTTGAGACAAAACGCTGATTGATTGTAGGAGAAAACAAAGAATGTTCTTAAAGAACCGATTGTTCGGTTATGAACTAGAATTAATTTTTTTAAGCTTAAATCGCTCAAGTTGAGAAAAATAAATTAATTCATTAATTCAGCGTATTTTGTGTTCGGTGTTCGGTTGTAAATGGCGCTGCTGCTTGTTGCGACGACCAATGATTTATGCTAACGGCATTGGCGGTGATTTAAATGGGGCACTGCTTTACAAAAATTATTTCCATTTAAAAGAGACTTTGACTTCATTTCGGCAGCGTTGACCATCAAAATTACACAAAAATCAGAATAAAAAAAGCAATAAAAAATGACCAATGGAAAAAAAGTGCTGAAAATTCGCGTGGTTATTCTTTGATCATTCCTCAGCTAAGCGGCGATACGCAAAACAATGGGAAAACTCCACTTAAAATCGCTTATCAAACATATTGAGACGAAACGCTGATTGATTATAGGGGAAACAAAGATTATTCTTAAAGAAACGCGGAAAAGAAATGAAAGAAAATGATTATAAACCAGAATTGATTTTTAAAATTGCTCAAGCGTGTAAAGCAAGTGCAAAAATTAAGCAAAAATATGTTGTTTTGTAGCTGATCGATTTTGTGCAATGCGCAACATTGTGTAAGCAATGAATTACAAAAATTGCATTTTCATTATTTCAAACTGTAAACTTATACTGTATGTATACCTCTGCGAATAATTGTGATCCTTGAAACGATCAAAATTAAAACATTTTAAAAATGTGCTGATGAAATTGAAAAGTTTCAGCATTGGTGCTTCTGCTTGACATTTAGAGAGAAAGAATAAGGAGCAAAAAATTCGCCCGTTGATCTTTCCGATTTGGTTTTCTTGTTTCTGTTTTTTGTCAAAAGGCCTAGGAGCTACCGCAATGTTCTGTGAAAAAACTGAGTAATTAGTGTCCACTACGAGTCGCAATGAATAAAAGAGGCCGCAACGATGTCATCAGCAAGGGCAGCTCTACCAAAGATGGTAAACCAGTTGCAACCGACGAATGATTTGATTGCAAAATTTTTCAACCGTTTACACCCAGTTAACAACCTACAAGCATTTTGTAATAAAAATTCTAAAAAAGTAAAAAAATCACAACAAATTGCTTCCAAAAAATTGCTTTCATTGTTTCAAACTGTAAAATTATAGAGAAGAAGCGAAAGATAAAAAAATAATAAAATACAATAAAAAAGATATTCAAAAAATACAGTTGATCATTCTTAAGATGGTGCTCTTTGGTTTGCTTGTTTCTACAATGTTTTGTAAAAAAATGTCAAAATGCAAAAAAAAAATTGAAAATTCCAATTAAAATCTGTATAATTTGTATGATTCGATTCTGAGTAGTAAAAAAATAACGCCGTATACAATCGAACGAAAGTAATGCTTAAATATAAAATTTGTTCATTCGATGAACGTTAAACAAGTTGAATTACCAACAAAAAAAATTCGTTAAAGTGTTTTTACATGTAGACTTGAATGCACTGAATTGGAGGAATGCACTGAATTTTATTGAAGGGAGGTATCAAAAATTTACATTTTAATCTGACATTTTAAAGCTGACAAAAATTTAAATCAGGTTTTTTTTCCTATCATTTTTACGTGAATGAAAACGTTGGAATTATTTGAAATTATTTAAAAAGTTTTATTATTCTTCTCTTGTTAGAATTGCGACTACAACCATCCCAACAAATTACGCAATTTTCAGCCGAATTCAGTCCTATATTGTTGCATAAAAACCGCGATTTAATCTAGATGGATGAATAATAGTGCAGCTTGTTTGCTTGAAACTAACTAGCGCTTCCAAAAATTTCATTACAGCAAAGTGTAAAATTTATTTACGAATTGTTTTCCGTGGATTAATAGTGTCTGTGGCTCTAATCATTGAAAACAAAGACAAAAAACGTTTAGAGCAGACCGTTTGATACAAAAATGACATAAATGAATTTAATTTGATTTTCATTGAATCTAGAAATATTATTTCCTCCATTAATCAGTATCGTTTGTGTAAAACCTGTGCATCCACGTCGCCAAAATAATTATGGGTCAGTTATTTGTTATTTGTCAGTTATTAAAAGAAAAAAACCGAATATCTACAGATGTAAATCGTTGACTTTCACTCAAAAAATGTAATTTAAATTTTGTTGTTTTGAGAAAAGATAGCTAATAAATAGACGAAGATTGACTTACTAATTAAATTTGGACATTCTGAAGTGTTTCATTAATCAAGCCAGCTCTTAAACGGCTGCTCGGAATAAATGAAATGACGCGATAGTTTGATAGCATGTTACCCCGACTTATCAACAAAAATACTATTAAAATGTAATTTTTTAACAATACAATTGAACAATTTAACATATTCGTGGGAAATCATTTCAGTGCGAAAAGTGCACATGTACCTACTATATCCCTGGACTGAGGGCTTCTGAGGACAAGGACAGTGACTACAATACATGCTATCGTGAATCTTTCCACCAAAAATACATTTGTAATTGGTGAAAAAGGAAATGAACTGAACTGAACTTGTTTTTTTTCCAAAAATCGAGGAAAATAATGTTCAAATAATGTTTGTAATGTTCAATAATGAAAACAGGAAATTGACGCGTAATCAATAATTTGTTGTTTACAACGTGGACCAATTTTCTTCATAAATTCTTTTATTCTGAAATTGAAGCATTGAAGCATTTCATGTTGGGATTTATGGAAACAAAAAATGGTTTCTTTGGTTTCTTTAAATTTAAAATTGGTCCATTAATATTATTTTCAGTTTCCACTATTTTTCTTGAGTTACAAAAAGACGGTATGGCCTCGATAATGCAAAAAAAAAAATTGAAAAAGTTGTATGTTGGAATAATATATGATTTGCCAAGAACAATTAAATTATTAAATTATTCTGACGACTGCGGTCAGTTCTTTGGGATAATTTGATAGTATTAATTATTTTATAAATTTTAAAAAGTTTTTTATTTCGACTAAAATTACGATGAAATCAACAAAAAATTGTCAAAGAATCAAATTGTGTGTGTGTCTAATTATGATATTGGAACGCGAAAACTGTAAACTTTGCATTGGAGATAGGATCTGATTCAACAAGAAGCGGATGCGGATTTTAAGAAACTTGAAAATACTTTGCTTTTCTGTCGTTCCATTGCGAATTTGGAGAAATTGTGTGATAAAGCATGCAAATTTGGGAATACATACTTTTACTGAATGAAGCTAGGCAAGTTTTTGGTCTTTCGAGACGCACGGTTGATTTGAGGCCTAGCCTTTAAACAGGAACTGACTGTGTGACACATTTCGCTTGATCACGAGTCTTGACTCGGAGGTTGGCTTGGCACGAAAGCGTAACTTTCGCAAGGCTTTGTTCTGTTAATGAATGCGCAGTTTCTCTGCGACAGCTTTTATTCAAAAATTCATGTTTTACTCTTTCTGAGCGGGAAGTCGACGAGGTACACAAAAAAGTGCTTCCTTAACATTCAAATTGTCGTTTTTAAATGTTCTCAAAAAATGGCAGATATTCTTTGCTTTTTTGAATCCTTTCGCTTATTGAACATGCAAGCTAAGTGGAACGATGAAAACCTCTAAAAAATAATAGGCAAACAAAAAAAACTCAGAAAAATCAAAATCCGATATATTCTCAAATATGTATTCCATTCCATTCAAAAATGGTTTTTCATAAACAGCATTAACGGAAAACGGAGAACAATCAGATTCTTAATTAATCTAGATAAAAAAAACAAAAAAAAAGTTTAGTATTGGAAATTCGGCGTTTTGGCCAAAAAGGTACAAATTGTGTGAAAACAACGGGGCGCGATTTGCACAAAAGTTGTTTTTACGACGCATAAAGATTGATAAACATTTTGATAAAAATCTTGCGCATTGGTGCATCTACTTGTCACTTAGGGACAACGATCAACAAACCGAAAACACGAATTGTATTAGTTGGTTACATTTGTCTATTGGCCCTTAAAATGGCGTTTTGTTTGGGCATTTTTCATCACATTATTCAAAAAAAAAATAAAAAAATTAAATTTGAATTAAATGGAGAATACTGTCAAATTCTTTGCTATCTTTTTCAGCTTTTTTTCAGGTTTTAGCTATTTTAAATGCAGGCTTAATTCCCAGACGCATAACAATGCGTAGCGTATTAGCAACTTCAAAAATTAGTATACATAATTTTCCCGCTAAGCTAACTTATCAAAACAGCTTACAGGTACTTTTAATCTGATCTTTCAACTCCGTATTTTGTGTTCAGTTGTAAATGGCGCTGCTGTTTGTTGCGAAGACCAATGATTTATGAAAAAGGCAATTTAAATCGAGCACTGCTTTGCAAAAATTATTTCCACTTAAAAGAGGCTTGGTCTTCCATGCAAATTACACTAAAAAGCAGAATAAAAAAGTGCAATACAAAAACATGGTCATTTGTTGTTTCGATCATTCCTCAGATAAGCGTCAAAATGCAAAAAAAAATGAAAACTCAAATTAAAATCACTTACCAAATACATATAGTGATCTTGAGACAAAACGCTGATTGATTGTAGGAGAAAACAAAGAATGTTCTTAAAGAACCGATTGTTCGGTTATGAACTAGAATTAATTTTTTTAAGCTTAAATCGCTCAAGTTGAGAAAAATAAATTAATTCATTAATTCAGCGTATTTTGTGTTCGGTGTTCGGTTGTAAATGGCGCTGCTGCTTGTTGCGACGACCAATGATTTATGCCAAAGGCATTGGCGGTGATTTAAATGGGGCACTGCTTTCCAAAAATTATTTCCACTTAAAAGAGGCTTGGTCTTCCATGCAAATTACACTAAAAAGCAGAATAAAAAAGTGCAATACAAAAACATGGTCATTTGTTGTTTCGATCATTCCTCAGATAAGCGTCAAAATGCAAAAAAAAATGAAAACTCAAATTAAAATCACTTACCAAATACATATAGTGATCTTGAGACAAAACGCTGATTGATTGTAGGAGAAAACAAAGAATGTTCTTAAAGAACCGATTGTTCGGTTATGAACTAGAATTAATTTTTTTAAGCTTAAATCGCTCAAGTTGAGAAAAATAAATTAATTCATTAATTCAGCGTATTTTGTGTTCGGTGTTCGGTTGTAAATGGCGCTGCTGCTTGTTGCGACGACCAATGATTTATGCCAAAGGCATTGGCGGTGATTTAAATGGGGCACTGCTTTCCAAAAATTATTTCCATTTAAAAGAGGCTTGGTCTTCCATCCAAATTACACTAAAAAGCAGAATAAAAAAGTGCAATACAAAAACATGGTCATTTGTTGTTTCGATCATTCCTCAGATAAGCGTCAATATGCAAAAAAAATGAAAACTCAAATTCTCATTCCAATTCTCAGATTCTTAATTAATCTTTCCACTGACTGAAGCTTACTGTAGACTGTAGAGTGCTTTTCTATGCTAGCACAAGGAGGCAATATGCAAAAAATTTATTAAAAACAATTCGTTTCAACCGTTGCAATTTGGAAAAACAAATTTGGACTACTTTTGTACAAGTACATTGCTTAAAATTCGCTTTCAGAATAAAAAAGTGAAAGATGACGATTCGAACAAAAAAAAAGGCTAATTGTTTTTTTTTTTTTGGGTTTGAATGAAGAGAACAAATCGGCTTCACTGCACCAGTGCCTTGGAAAATAGTCAAAAAATAGTCGCAAGATTATCATTGACTTTTACTGTTAAAATAAACTTTTAAGCAAATATTCCTTTGTTCCTATCTTTTTGCTCCATAAATCCTTCATAACCACATGCGTTACGTTCAGCTTCGTAATAGAGTGGCTTCGTTTATCTACAAATGGCCCCTTTGCCTTAACCTGCGTCGCAAAAGTGCCTAATTTCATCGATGGTGTGTCATCTCTACCGCAAAGTTGCACAAAAAGTTGTGATTTTCCAGCCTAGACGTACTTACCGGCCCCGCAAACAAACGTGCTTAGCAGAACTATGCCTAGAACTATGCCTTATTATTTTCTGAGACGCCATTTCTAGGACAAAAATTGAAAAAAAAAAAGCTTTTCTCGCTTGACCACAGGAACACGAAACCTATGAATAAATGAAAAGATTAATTCCAAGAATGTTCAAAATGCAAAGCAAATGCATTTACTTCTGGCAAGCCTGTAATTGAAATATCCAAAGTTTCTTAAAACTTGCCGGAAGTTGTATCTGATGTCCAAAAATTCCGAAAATTTGAAGAAAAAAAAATCAAATATTTGATTTGCATTGATATGCTTTGGCCAGGAAATTTTTTTCAAATGAGAATTTTTGTAGCAGTCATTAACGATCATAAATATTTTAAAGGTGATGAAAATACAGTGTGTAAAAAGAGCCCGAAGATGTTAACGTTTTGAATGGACATGCTCAAAAAATTAAAAATTTGTATTTTGTTTATTTTACACATTGCTCTCGATTGCTTTGTTGCAGGCACTCTTAGCTAGTTTAACAACGCAAGTTATCTTGATAAAAACAAACGCACGAAAAATGTCCTATTTGACTGGAAAACACACGATCAAGACTTTACAAAATAAAAAAAGGTTTCATTTCAAAATCCTTTATGAAAAAATACTTAAAAAATTGTGAAAAGGATGACATCGACAAAAATCATTTTTCGCGGGTAAACTGTTTTAAAAAACTGATCATTGAAAGCAATGCACAAAAGACTAAAATACTTTCGATTGTCACAACTCAAGTCATAATGTCGCATTGATAAAAGCAAGCTCAATAGGCACCACTGCAGCCTCCGAAAAAATCAGATTCTTATTTAATCTAAATAAAAACGAAAAACAGAAACATCGTATCGTTTAGCATTTGAAATTCGGCGTTTCGCCAACAACGTACAAATTGTGTGACGGGCGCGATTTGCACGGCGCATAGTGAGCAAGAAAGGAAACTTTGCATCGCTCGACAAAAATCATATTTGGCTTTTTCACTTATAAACTATTTTGGAAAACTGTGATCATTGAAAACAATGCTCAAAAGAAGACTAAAATGCTCATCTTTCGCTAACTGAAGCGTACTGTAGATAGCGGTTAGCCGACATGTAAAAAATCATTAAAAACCGTCAAACTGTTCCAAAAAAAAGGAAATTGCTTTACATTAATGGAAACAGATACATAAGCTGCGTGCCAGCGCCGTTCGTTTGAAATCGCTACAAACTGCACGATCTTATAATGTGAAAACAGCATCAGGTCAAATTAAAGACGAAGCAATTCTGAAAAATTTAATTAAACATTAATGAACCAATACCGGCTGTCAAAAATTTATAATATATACTGAGACTCAAGTATGGCTGAGTTAAATTATAGAAAAAGGTACTGTGTTCGTTTTTTTTAAATATCTTAAAATTCAGCAACAAAAAGATTGTCGTGATTTAAATTGTAGACAATAGGAAATATTCGACCGTCTTCGGTGACACCCGAGGGGCCAAAGAGGTCAGATGTGCCATAGGAATTTCAGGAGGAAAAGGAGCACAAGGACGAGGATTAATAACTACGACTGTGAGGATGAGGGCGTTGAGCGAGAAAGAGGTGAGGGTCTCGAAGATGCGTGAAAGGTGCGATTCTTGGACTTCTTTCGATGGCGCTGATTTTGCCGAGCTTGGAATGAAGAAGAGGCGGCCGCTGAGTCGTGTTGTGGATACTTGGGCGGGACAACGGATCGCGCATTCTTCATCCAATGGTTGGTCCGCGAGGAATCTGGCCGTTGCTCCTTGACTTTTTGAGTGAGGTCGTTGATCCGTCAAGTCGGTCTCGCACTGTGCGGAAGCTCCCGTGCTGCACCCATAAGAGCCGGTGACGTTGTGGAACGTTGCCCTGGAACGTTGAGTAATCAATCCTGGAAATAACTCACAATATTGAACTAATAACGAAACTGAATTGTTAAACGAGTTAGAAAAATAAAAATAAAGGACAGATATTTTGATATCAAAAATTAGCTTCCATGGAGAAAGACAGCGTTCTTGTATGCTGAAATTGTGTTCAAGTGAAGCTCAAAACGATACAGGCAGTCAAAATTTTAAGGATTACTGAGATTCAACTAAACAGTATGGCTGGGTTAAATTATAGAGAATTTGAGGAGGCGGCGGAGGAGGAAAATGAACAAAAAAAAGTAGTTCACTCCAATGGCTCCAATGTCCGTGGATTTACTATTTTGCGGAAGGATATTTCGAAAACTCTTTATTTCTAGTGTCACGTCCGTGTCACAATTTTTAACCTTTTTGTTCCGGTCTTCAATCGAGTTATTTTTCGGTGCACCATCTGTGGCAGCCCAGGTACGCGCTGCTTCGTCCGCAAACTTTCGAATGCGAAACTCTGCACCACTTTTCTATTTGTCTTTATCGCACTCCGCAACTGATACGGCGCTGGAGGATGCAATGTGTTTGGCGAAAAAATGCTCCACTCGATTGTGCCTCAAGCAGAACCCAACTCGAGCTGTGCCGCTGTTCCTGTATTAACATCATAATTTTAGAATCAAAGTACTTTCAAAATACGTACTTGGAGATTGAGATCGCTGAGAGCTCAGATTCCTCGAGGTTGTCAACAAAATTTTCGAATTTTCACAGCACTTCTTGCAGACTTCCTGTCGATCATCTTCACTCGTTTCCATCAATAAAAGATGCCAATGATATCCAGATCGTCACAGCGATGTCCACAGAGGCCAACAACTGGTTCCGAGTTGTCTCCACATCGCACATTTCCTCGTGGCTTTCAATGTTTGTTTTCAAATAGCCTTAAACAACGGTGTGGATGTAGATTTAGATTTTCTATTCACACTGAAGATAAAATAAAGTTCTGAGAAATTTTGGGGTTTAATTATTGTGTTTGTACATTCATGCCTCCTTCCGTGTGTTCCTGAAAGAAGGAGATGTCTTCGTACTCCTTTCCCCGCGCGCAGTGTTTGCGTCACTGTTTCTCCTCTCAAATAACAAACATTAACTGATTGTAACTCGAATTTGTATCTTGAATTATCGGCATTCGACAGAAACCGACCCCAAAAATTGAAGAAACCTCTCAAATTTCTTCAAATTTGAACCACTCTTGACCCACAATTGCGAAAACGTGCTATAAAAAGTGTTAAACTTAATTAAATTTAATGTTAACTTAAATTTAAAGCGAGAAAAACAGAATGTTTTTCTAGTTTTTGAAGATTTTTTGCACGATAACTGGTTTGAAAAATTTAAACTGCTTTTAATGCTATTTATTTCTAAGGTTTCGCTTACTTTGATTTTTTCTGGGGAAAATCGGTGGAAGATTCTGGAAGCAGCAAAAATCCGTCTTCTTCGGTCACAATTTCTAATGGCACTTACCACAGTAGTCCAGTAGACTTCACCTTCAGTCAATAAATCGACAAAAAGACATCTCATCATGTAGGCAGCTCTACAAAACAACAGATCTCAATTTTTGAAGCACAGATTTCGCTCACTTGATTTTTCGTCGGTGGCAGTCGATCCTCGATGCGACGACATCCAGTTTACTTTGTTTTGTAGTGAAGAACGCTTGCAACGCAGCGCTTGTGGTCCAGTAATACGTTTTCCGGTACATTCGGATAATTCCCGTATTTCATCTTTTCGTTTGGTGTTCACTTACGCCTGCCAGGTTTTTTAGAAAGGCCTCGTGCTCGGACTTTGTGCAACCCTGAAAAAGAAACAGATTTGCTTCCAAAAACGTCACGGCAAAGCGAGGAGCGCATGCGGAATAGTATTCATCGGTCTTTCCATGACATTGCGCTGTGGAGTCTGTTGAGCGATTATCCTGAATAGAAATACTGCCTGCAAAATGATTTGTATAAACTGAAAAAATGCCATAAAAAAAAATTTGACTTTTAATTTATAAGCGAAATATGAGAGAAAATACACTGGAAATTAGTCCTGGCTTTGACGTGGATCTTCAAAATACCTCATGTTTATGGCTTAAATTGTGTGTATGAGCACAAATGGGATACACAAAGATCGCGTTATTGGCTACATTTGTTTTAAAATTGAATAAAAAGCAAGAATTGGTTAGTTTATGTATTTTATATTCCAAATTTGTCCAAAATCCCTGAGAAAGCAAAAAATAAAATCGAAGTTTAAATATAACTCGTGTTTTGAATTATCGAAAATCATCATATGAATTTTGTCAGGGTGCCTTCATTTCAGGGTAGATTTAGAGTCAAATGGCGAATCAAAAGTCGTAAAAAAGTGATATTTAGGAGAAATTGAGGTTTTTTGAAGACTCAGATTACGCTCACTTTGATTGTTCGTCGGTGGCAGTCGATGTCAGACAGTTTTTGTTTTGTAGTGAAGAACGCTTGCCACACAGCAATCGCTTGTGGTCCAGTAATACGTTTTCCGGTACATTCGGATAATTCCCGTATTTCTTCTTTTGTTTTCTGGTCACTTACGCCAGTTATTTAGATGTTTTTAGAAAGGCCGCATGCTCGGACTTTGTGCAACCCTTTTGGGGTTTTCTCACTTTCATTTCCAAGTGAATGCAATTACTATCGCCATTCTTTCGAAAATTGTCATCTGGACTGTATCTGGGTGTTTTTTCAGTTTACAAAAATGCAGATTTAGAGTCAAATGGTTCAAGTGAAAACGGCACCACAGTGAAACATCGATATTTAGGAGAAATTGAGGCCGATACTGTAATAGAACTTACATTTGCTCGCAGAAGCATCTCAGCGTTGATCGACAGAAATGACGGCGAAATTACCTGAAAA
>MQUG01004180.1:0-37604 GCA_007213375.1 Steinernema feltiae | reverse complement strand
TAATCGAACACTTGATTTCACCGCTGTTGGAAGCTACGTTATCAAGTCCTTTACTATCTATGTGGTCGTCTTCCACACCCCCAAGAAGATGCGCCACTTTGCTAACCTCCTTCTCAACGGAATTCTGTGGAATTTTACAGCAAATGTACTGTATTCATTGGCTCATATGATCCCGATGATGCCAGCGGAGTGCTTCCGACTCGATGGCATTCTGAGTGCGTTTTTTGAGAGCGAATTTGCGGGTCATCTCTTCTTCAAACTCGTTATGCTCACTGCAATGAACACGTGCATCGCCCTCTTCCTAAGCTTTCAATTCCGCTATATGGAGGTAGTGCACAGCGCCAGGATCTCCAAATTCCACCCTGCCTGGGGCTACGTGTACTGTTTCATAGTTCACGTAGTTAACTTTGTCATCTACATGGTCGTACTCGACAACTGGAGCGTTTCGGTCTCTGACTACCCTCAGCAAAGCCAAATTCCCGACAGAGAACGACTATTCTGCTACAAACCTTACGGCGTGGACAAGAATATCGTATTGATTTGGTTCTTTGCGACTATCTTTCTCATATTTGTGGGAATTTCATTCTTCAGTGTGCGTAGTTTCCGGCATTTGAACCAAAAACACCCACAATTGCACGAGAAGACGATCCGTATCCAACGGCAACTCCTCAGGAACCTGGTTTATCTGACGCTCGTGCCGCTGATTCTCGGCGGCATCCCTTTGTTTCTGGTTATCGCTGTCGTCTATTTCAACGAACTCACCGAGGCGCGATTAATAATTTCAATTTGTATGGTTCTCCTCCTGAATCACGGAACGCTCTACGGTTGTACGATCCTCGCGGTCTTCAAGAACTACAGAGCTGCAACATGTCGAATTTGGCTTGGAGCGATTAGCAAGATAACAAAGACGAAAATAGGGATTGTTCCTCATAACTGGGCTCAGAAGGTTGTTATCAAAAATTCAACGAATAATGAATAAATAAGAAATTGTGGTTGTTTGGCTGTCAGACAACAGACTCATTGGTACAAAGCACAATTACGTCAAGTTCAATTCGTTGAAAATTGTCTCAAGATCTGTATGTAGCTGTAGAGTTCATGTATCACTTTGAATTCCACGTCTACAGCGGCAACCGCGCTACAAAGCAGTTAGAGTGCGCTGTCCAGGAGTATTCAATGCCTCGCCCGTTTTGTACCAGATGGTATTTTGTATTGCTTTAACGCAATTAACGGTGTTTTCTGGGAAAACAATGACTCAGACTACTTTTAAAACAATTATTTTGAATAGCGCAGAAAGCAATTCAAAACGCTTTCGAGCGTTGCGTTGGATAAACGCCAATTCGACGTGTCAGAAATGCCAGAAATGTCGGCTAGTCTTCCTACTGTCCTTAATCGAACACTTGATTTCACCGCTGTTGGAAGCTACGTTATCAAGAGCTTTACGATCTATGTGGTCGTCTTCCACACACCCAAGAAGATGCGCCACTTTGCTAACCTCCTTCTCAACGGAATTCTGTGGAACTTTGCAGGGAACGCGCTTTATTCCTTTGCTCATATGATTCCGATGATGCCGGCCGAGTGCTTCCGTCTAGACGGTCTGTTGAGTGCGTATCTGAACAGCGAATTCGCCGGGCATCTCTTCTTCAAGCTCGTTATGCTCACCGTTCTGAACACGTGCATCGCCATCTTTCTAAGCTTTCAATTCCGCTATATGGAAGTGGTCCACAGCTCCAGAATCTCCAGATTCCACCTTGCGTGGGGCTACGTGTACTCGTTCGTTCTTCACGCACTCAACTGCGTCATCTACATGGTCTTGATTGACAAATGGAGCGTTTCGGTCTCTGAGTACCCTCAACCAAGTCAGATTACGACTACTGAACGACTATTCTGCTATAAACCTTCTGGTGCCGACAAGAATTTGGCCATTTTTTGGTTCTTTTCGACCATGTTTCTTATATTTGTGGGAATATCATTCTTTAGTGTGCGCACCTTCCGGCATTTGAACCAAAAGCATCCAGTGCACGAGAAGACGAATCGAATGCAAAAGCGACTCTTCAGGAACCTTGTCTATCTCACCTTAGTGCCATGTTTCCTCGCCGGCATCCCTTGTTTCTGGTTATCGCTGTCGTCGATTTGTATGGTAATTATCCTGAATCACGGAACGATCTACGGAATTACAATCCTCGCGATTTTCAAGGACTACAGAACTGCAACATGTCGAATTTGGCTCGGAGTGATCAGGATGATAGCGAAGGCGAAAGTAGGGATTGCCTCCAATTACTGGGCTCAAAATGTTCCGCATGCAAATGTCGAAAATGCAATAAATGATTAATAAAATTTAAAAAAAAAACGCGTTCTTCGTAAGTAGGTTTCCTTCGAATGGTCTTGTTTGGCTGTCAGACATCAGACGATGAGGGATGATATCAAAAGATCATTGCGTCAATTCACATCTGACCTCAAAACATTGCTTGTTTTTACCTAGAATAGCGGTAACTGCTATGTCAGGGCACGACCAACGGTCGATCCTGTGAGGTTGGGTAGCGGTTCCCAAGGAACAGCGCCAGAGATGGTTAATCTCCGGCGGGGGATCGTTTACTCGCGTAGTAGAAGCTCTCTATCTCGCTTTTTATTAATCCTTTGCTACGACACGACAGGAAGGTACTGAGCGAAATAGGATGACTGCTTAGGCTATCAGAGCAAACGGAGGTGGAGTACAAAGGAAATGATTTCGTTTCACACACCCGCGGCGCGACCATCAATCCAATCCTGTCTAATCCAATCCAAAAAACAAAGCAAGCCACATTCACAAGATGATTCACAAAATAAACTTTTCCGAAATGGAACATTTCTCACAGAAATGAACTCCTATTGCTTGACGCTCGTTTTTCGCGCCTTAACCAAGCACCTGACCTCATGCTATGGGAATCTACGAGACGCACAGTTTGAAAACAAGTCGGCATAAACAAGATCGGCGTTCCCAACCTCCTACAACGCTGGCATCGGGGCTGACTGTCCTCGGCGGCGGCCTTTTCTGATTCTCAGAGCGGCCTCTTCTGATTCTTCTGATGCTTAGTGGCCAAATGTTGGTAACGGATGTTGGCATTTTTGTAGTCGTTCTCGATCTGTAAGCGTAGCGCGAACTTTGAACAATATTACGATGACTCACATCAACTTGTATCCACGTTTTGACTTACCTCCCAGACTAACAGCCATGTCATGGTCCGAAGAACAGCTGACCGCTCTCTTCAATCGAGCACTCGACATCGCTGCTGTTTTAAGCTTCATTATCAAGACCTTTACCATCTACGTGGTCATCGTCCACACACCCAAGAAGATGCGCCATTTCTCTAACCTCCTTCTGAACGGATTCTTGTGGAACTTTTTTGTAAACATACTCTACTCCTTCGGTCATATGATCCCGATGATGCCAGCGGAGTGCTTTCAAATGGATGGACTGCTGAGCGCGTATTTTAACGAAGAATACGCCGGTCATCTCTTCTTTGAGCTCCTTTTCTTTGGGATACTTAATACAGTCGTCGCTATCGTCCTAAGCTTTCAATTTCGCTACATGGACACCGTCCACAGCATCACATTCTCCAAGCGCCACCCTGCCTGGGGATACGTGTACTCTTGCGTCTTTCATTTTGTAATCTGCGCTGTGTACAGGATTTTGCTTGACAAATGGCGAGTTTCGGTCGCTGATTACCCCGATCCAAGTCAGATTTCATCTACAGATCGACTATTCTGCTATAGACCCTATGGTACAGAGAAGAATTTGGCCATTTTTTGGTTCTTTGTAATCATCTTCGTCGCTATAATTGTGGTCTCCTTCTTCAGCGCCCGCAGCTTTCATTTTTTGAACCAAAAACACCCGGGAATACACGAGAAGATGTCGCATTCTTCTTCAGAAACGACATCTGCGGAACCTCCTCTCTCTAACGGCCGTGCCAATCGTCTTTGGTGGCATTCCGCTGATGGTCGACGTGGCAGCGATCTACTTCAACGACCACAAAGAGTCGCGATTTGTATCCGCAATTTGCATCGTCGTCCTCTTGAATCACGGAACACTCTATGGAATAACGATTTTGCTCGTTTTCAAAGCGTACAGAACTGCAGTTTGGCTCATTTTGCGCAATGTGAAACGGAAGATACGGAAGATGACCGCAAATTGGTGTGCTCCTTCTCCTTCTCGTTCTTGTTTCGTTTCGACCTATGTGGGCGCTCTATCGCCTACGGTCTTTTTGCGATAGTCTCTCGTCAATGAATAATGTCGGTCAAACGTAAAGCAAATAAAAATGTCGTACGTTCGGATATCTGTCTTTTCTAACGGCAAATCCTACATTTGACCGATTCCTTTTTACGTGAGGGACAATTTTTTGAAATCTACGGCGTCACTTTGTGCATCTCATGTCATTTTTTTTAACCCTGACGGTGATCTACAACAAAGACCTGGAAAGTTCAAGAAGAATTGCTTGTGTTATGCCGGAGCATAACGGCTAAGCCCGAGCTCTGAAACTTCGAGTTTTCCCTTCCCGTCGGATGTCCCCCGTGACTCGCGTTTAAGAGAGAGAAGCTTTATGTATCACGGATAATGGATATGGTACTAAGGGTCTTCTGGGGCGACCGCTCGCTGTGATTGCGCAAGCGGCGTCTGAGGGAACCGCGCCGGGAGGCGCGCGCGGCTGGTTCATATACGAAATACATATTTGAAATGGCAACGAAAGAAGGGCGGGGCTCCGCCCTCGCCACACTTGCATGATCAGAGATTGAAATGTCTTGTCATGACATACAGAGATAATTATCTTGACGGTGATCTTATCACTTACTTCTCAAAATTTTTGCGCTTATGTCGTTCACGCTTAAGGAATTCGCGCTTATGGATTTCGCGCTTATGAAATTCGCGCTTATGACGCCGCGCTTATGTCGTCGCGCTTACGGTTTTCGCGCTTATGTCATGCCGCCATATTCGATATGATAAAAAAATACGTTTTGAGAAGAGAGTGAGAAAACTATGGTGTCTGTGGATCGGTCGCGCAGAATAGGGAGCACAGTAGTCGGAGACAAAGCGCTTGGCTACGTTACCAAAGCGATGCGTCTCCGACTGCTGTGAACCCGCAAAGGAGACAAAGCATATGAAGGCGTTCATTTGAGGGCGGGCGTTCTGGTAACCTTTGGCACACCCTTTGGTTGATCGTAGTTCAAAGTATACGGCCGTAACGGCCGTTTTTCGCAAAATCATTAGAGAAGTTAGTTTTTCCAAGTTAGTTTTTCCGTTTATGCCTTAAAGGCAATGTTTTCACATTTTCACATTGTCCGACACAGAAGAGCAAAGGACGAACATCTCAAATCAACCAAATTTTGATGCAAACGCCGCGTGTGATTCTCCCATTTCACAAAGTGTGATCATGACCAATTAGAGTACAGTAACCGACAGACTTGAAGACCCAAGAAACTTGTGGGACTGGAACAAAGAAGTCTTAGTCATCGCCTTAAGGGCTTAGATAAATCTGAGATAAATCGGTTTACGACAGAAACCGATATGCCAAAAAAGTACAAAAGGTACAAGAAGTGAAAAAGGTTTTACCAGAAATGGAGGACCGAACTGCAGATCATCAATCAAGTGAAAGTTCAAGGCCAAAGAGAAGGAGACAAAGGATGCGCGTGACTCGTTTTTAATGAACGCCGCTTATAATTTTAATGAATTGCAACTTATATTATTTATGTGAAAAAAGGTTTCGTTTCGGGATGTGTTAGCAAGAAAAAGCCGACTACGGTACTTGAATTGGCAGAAATAGATTTTGGAAAGCAAGTTCAGTTATTTTTTTTTTTGGAGAAGTTCATGCTACGAAGCCGGAAATTGCTTTGTAGTTACTATTCAACGCTTTAATTTACAAAAAAATAGAGTTAAAAACACGTTTTACCTCTTAGTTGCCTTTTGTGACTGAGAGCAGATGCTCTGACCTCGCAGTGCGTCTGAAGAGCTTGTTTTGTGCATTTCCGCTCCGGACGTTGCACAGATTTGCACATGACTTAACAGATAGCGCATTCAACCAGTTTGTTTTGTTTTTAAATACAGACTGCATGTGCCGCCACAATGATTGTAGACGTCTTTCTTGCGCTTCTGTAACAGTTGTGTACTTTCGACAATTGACAATTGATTGATTTGGTTTTGCAAACGGGAAGCGCACATTCAAATTGTCAGCTGCAATCTGCAGCAACCCGCGGACACAATCGCTCGGTCGGTGATCGATGCGAACTATGCGGCGGGAGAGATAGTTTGTGTCATTTGCGGGAGATAGTCACATCTGCATGCGCAAAGCCTTTGTTTGAAACTCTGAGACAAAGAAAGCGCGACTTTATCGGATAACGATGAGCCGAATGAACCAGGAACCACCGTTCAACGCAAACCCATTTAAAGAGAGTTGGTTCGTTCACTAGCCATCTGTGCCTGCAGCAAGTGAGCTGCTGTTCTACCGATGACGATGGCCCGTTCGTTGATCTGCTTCCTGGCGCTCCTCGCTACAGTCTACGCGTGCGCCCCATTGACGCCGGGTGTTGGAAACAACCCCGAAGTTCCAAGTAAGTGATCTAAGGTTAGATTTCTACGTTCTCCAAACGCTTTCAGACAACAACAAGAACGCCGCCCGAATCGCTGAACTCGAGGCGGAAATTAAGAAGCTCACCGCAACCGTGGAACAATCCGAGCCAGACGTGGAGACCCAAGAAGCGGCGCTTGCGGAACAGGAACTAAGAAAACTGCTTGCCGATCAAGCCATTATCTCAACGAAAAGGGACAAGCGTTTATCGGCTTCTGAAAAGGAACGCATTCTCAAAAAGGCCGAGAAGGCAGTAACGGCGTTTAAGGACGCGACTGAAAAGCTGGAGAAAACGAAGAAAGAAGTAAACGAGAATAAGGCAAAGCTGGAAGCGCTGAAGGCGGAGAAGAAGGTCCTCGAATACGGCCAGCTGAGCGCCGCAGACTTTGACAAGAAGATTCAGGAAGTTGAGAAGAAACTTGCTGATTCAAAGGCCAAATTGGTGACCGACGAGAAGGCCGTGCCTGCCAAAGAAACTGAAATTGAAGAACTGAAGAAAAGTAACATAGATGTTTTTGAACCATTTATCGGCTATTCAGCCATTCTGATTAATTACGAAGCAGCCAAAAATTACCAGAAATTGAAGACTCAGGATGCTCATGACCTCGTTCTAGATGAGTCTCCTCTAAGTAGCACGGAAGCAGAAATCGACGAAGACATAGCGTCAACAAAGAAAACGTTGGAGACAATAAGAAAAGACAGCAACGGATTGGTCGAAAAACACGAAGCAAAGCTGAAGGAACTCAAAGTTGCCCGGACTACTATCGTGGAAACGGAAATCACAATCTCCTCCTCGGAAGTTGAATTGCAGACGCTGAAGAAGGAGAAAAGCGCCGGGAAGTAAACTTCTCGGTTGAATTACATTTTTGTAACTTATATATATTCGATATGATAAAAATTACGTTTGGAGAAGAGTGTGAGAAAACTATGGTGTCTGTGGATCGGTCGCGCAGAATAGGACTGAGACTTCAAAAAGCGGTGCTGAAGATTATCACACTTCAGCCGGCACCCGAATCAAGATAGCGGAGAAAAAATGCGTAACTGAAGTTTTATACCACGCGCTGTACAAGACAATCCGAGACGCGGTGCTTGCCTCCAGTATCCTTGAGGGGAGTCGTATCCTTGAGGGGAGTCAATATCGGTCGTCCAAGGCGCACCGCTTGGCTACAGCATCATGAACTGGCAAAGATCGATTAAGTGAAAGATAAGGCAAAATACAAGGCCGAAGATAAGGAGACTCAGGATGCGTATGACTTTGTTTTAGCTTAGCTTAGCTTAGCTTAGCTTAGCTTAGTCTGTCGTCTTCTTTCGCGCATATTTTGGAAACGTTGGAAATGAGGATTCAATTCAATTTTCAAATTTCGCGCGCTCAGGTTTTTACACAAACGTGGATGTTAAAGAAAATAAAGGCGCTCTACCGTTTATAACAAATATGACAAAAAGTGGCTGCCTTGTTCATGATCGAAAAAGCCGTTTACATTACCAACTTTTACAATGTTTATTGCTATTCGACACCAGTGTAAGGTAAATCTTGGGTTTGCAACGAGAACCGCCTGCAGTAACCCGCGGACACAATCGCTCGGTCGGTGATCGATGCGAACTATGCGGCGGGAGAGATAGTTTGTGTCATTTGCGGGAGATAGTCACATCTGCATGCGCAAAGCCTTTGTTTGAAACTCTGAGACAAAGACTCTTCTTTGAGCTCCTTTTCTTTGGGATACTTAATACAGTCGTCGCTGTTGTCCTAAGCTTTCAATTTCGCTACATGGACACCGTCCACCGTGACCCGACAGCGCGACAACATAAGCGCGACGCGCGACGCGTAAGCGCGAATTCCTTAAGCGCGAACGACATAAGCGCGAATGCCGTAAGCGCGAAAAGTTAAGCGCGAAAATATTTTTCGCGCTTAATTTGTCAATGAAATTTTGTGCAAAAAAGCCACGAAAAAGCTTTTGTAGGACATACAGGATTTGCGCTAAGCTCAGCTTAGGCTGACTGCCTTAGTGGTTTAACCTAGTTTGCTGACTTACCAAGCTTCGTATGGCGTTCAAGCTGTGCTCGTGTCCGGACAAAATGTCCAAAAAAATACTAAAAACATAATTTGCTATAAAAAGACTTTGTAGACTTGAAAGACCTAAATAATAAGCTTACTTGAAAGCCAAGCTTACTTGAAACAAAAGCTTGGAACAAATTTTTTATGTTATTTTCAAAAACTGAAAAAAATCAAAAGGCCAAAAAACTTTTTTTAGGACAATTTTGGACATCTTGTCTTTGGACATTTTTATCTTGAACATTCTGTCCATTTGGCGTTTTGTCTTGGACGTTTTATCTTTTGACATTATTTTTTGGACGACGTTTTGTCCGAGATTCAGTTCTGCTCTAGTTTGTTTCGCGCTCTTAAAAAATTTTAACCCTGACGGTGATCTACAACAAAGACCTGGAAAGTTCAAGAAGAATTGCTTGTGTTATGCCGGAGCATAACGGCTAAGCCCGAGCTCTGAAACTTCGAGTTTTCCCTTCCCGTCGGATGTCCCCCGTGACTCGCGTTTAAGAGAGAGAAGCTTTATGTATCACGGATAATGGATATGGTACTAAGGGTCTTCTGGGGCGACCGCTCGCTGTGATTGCGCAAGCGGCGTCTGAGGGAACCGCGCCGGGAGGCGCGCGCGGCTGGTTCATATACGAAATACATATTTGAAATGGCAACGAAAGAAGGGCGGGGCTCCGCCCTCGCCACACTTGCATGATCAGAGATTGAAATGTCTTGTCATGACATACAGAGATAATTATCTTGACGGTGATCTTATCACTTACTTCTCAAAATTTTGCGCTAATGTCGTTCACGCTTACGGAATTCGCGCTTATTTCATGCCGCCACCGTCCACAGCTCCCGATTCTCCAAGCACCACCCTGCCTGGGATATATGTACGCTTGCGTCGTTCATTTAGTAATCTGCGGTGTATACAAGATCTTGTTTGACAAATGGCGAGTTTCGGTCGCTGATTACCCTGATCCTGGTCAGATCGACTATTCTGCTACAAACCCTATGGTGCAGACAAGAATTTGGCCGTTTTTTGGTTCTTTGCAATCATACTCGGCGCTGTAATTGTGGTCTCCTTCTTCAGCGCCCGCAGCTTTCATTTTTTGAACCAAAAACACCCGGGAATACACGAGAAGATGTCGCATTCTTCTTCAGAAACGTCATCTGCGGAACCTCCTCTCTCTAACGGCCGTGCCAATCGTCTTTGGTGGCATTCCGCTGATGGTCGACGTGGCAGCGATCTACTTCAACGACCACAAAGAGTCGCGATTTGTATCCGCAATTTGCATCGTCGTCCTCTTGAATCACGGAACGCTCTATGGAATAACAATCTTGCTCGTTTTCAAAGCGTACAGAACTGCAGTTTGGCTCATTTTGCGCAATGTGAAACGGAAGATACGGAAGATGACCGCAAATTGGTGTGCTCCTTCTCCTTCTCGTTCTTGTTTCGTTTCCACCTATGTGGGCGCTCTATCGCCTACGGTCTTTTTGCGATAGTCTCTCGTCAATGAATAATGTCGGTCAAACGTAAAGCAAATAAAAATGTCGTACGTTCGGATATCTGTCTTTTCTAACGGCAAATCCTACACGGCCGATTCCTTTTTACGTGAGGGACAATTTTTTGAAATCTACGGCGTCACTTTGTGCATCTCATGTCATTTAACATCTTCTTGCCAAGTTTGACATGAATTCGATGCTTCCTGATAGAGAACAATGGCACTAATTTCGACAAAATTACCCTGAAAATGTAGTCTATTAGCCGCGGAGCTAACAATAAGGTGGATGGTGCACTAAATGAAAAAGCGACAACTTGGCGCCAAGAATTCGTTATCAGGCTAACTTGTAACGCGCATAAGCTTAAATTTCATCTTTCAGCAAGACCGCAGAAGTGACGCATTCTCCAAGGCGTGTGGACGTCGAACAACGTTCATTATAAAACCTCATTTGAACATGTGTTCCGGTTGGTAATGAGTGCCACTGTTCGAAGGTTCGGAGACACTGAACCTGATCAACGTCTACTCAAAAGTTCGACATGTCAAGTAGCAAATGCGTATTTGTTTTTGCTTGGCAGGTGAGAGCAGCTGCGATTCCGGCCCACGAGAAATTAACCTTTCGCAAAGTCGGATTCAATTCGAATGACGCATTCGAAAAAGGTTCTACTCTGATCTACTCTGTTCGTCTGTTTTTTCAACGGTGATTGCGCACAGCGTTGTAATACTTGTTCCACGAGGAGTAGAATCAAAAACTACTGTAGATTGGGCTTTTCTGCATCTTTTGCACCCATTTCAGCGCTAATCCGCGGAATTTAAACAAAGTTATAACAGTTCCTTGTAGTGAAAATACAAATCACTCTTTCATTGTTCAAATTTTATAGATTGGTGCGGAAATCGATGCAAAACATGCGGAAGAGCCTAATTAACATTAGCTATAAGAAGATTTTTGATTCTACGCCTCGTGGAACAAGTATTTCAGCGTTTTCCGCAATGAAAAGAAACAAAAACCAGACAGACGTACAGAGACACCATTTTTGACAGCACTACAACAACGCAATTAGGACTACAGAAACGATTTATTCTAAAACACCCGCAAACATAACATTAGCTCACAATGCTACACACTAAGCCACAGGGCTAAACTTGTGACTGCTACTACTACTGGCTAGTGTTACTTGCGGTGCACTCACAATCCAAGTAGCCGATCTATTTTCAATTCTCTTCTTCAGTCCAACAATCTCTCGCACCGCACTCAGCAATAGCTTCTTGGTTGTAGTCCTGTAAGTCTTGAAAACCATCAACGTCGTTATACTGTAGATCAGTCCATAGTTGAGCAAAATGACCGTGCAAACGGAACATATCACTCGCGCCTCTCTGATTTCGTTGAAATACAGCGTAGTGAATAGGGTAACCAACGGGATTCCACCGATGAAGACGGGAACCGCGGTGAGATAGAGAAGATTGCGGAGAAGGCGCTTCTGCAGGGCGAACGTGTTCGCGTGCATTCCGGGGTTCTTTTTGTTCAAATGACGGAAGCTCAGCGCACTGAAGAAGACAATTCCAAAAAGCATCGCGACGATAATAGAAAACAAGCAGCCTATGACAGTATTCTTGGCCACACCATGCGGTTTGAAGCAGAACAGCCGCTGCTCATCGGTAGGACGCGCAATTGGATCAGGATAATCCGAGATTGAAATAGTCCATTTTTCGTACAAACCAATGAAAACTGCACAAACGGCTGTATAGACGAGAGCACAGTACAGATAGCCCCATGCAGGATGGAACTTGGCGATCTTAGCGCTATGCACCACGTTCATATAGCGAAACTGAAAGCAGAACAAGATGGCCAGAGCGGTGTTCACAACGGTGAGAACAACGAGTTTGACGAAGAGATGACCGAGAAAGTCACTCTTGAAGTAGGCACTCAGGATTCCATCAATTCTGATGCATTCGGCCGGGAACATTGGGATCAAATGTGCGAAAGCGTACAGCAAGGTTCCCATGAAATTCCACAAAATTCCCATTAGAATGAGATTAGCGAAATGGCGCATCTGCTTGGAGGTGTGGACGACAACCACGTAGATGGTAAAGATCTTGGTGATAAAGTTTACAACGGGAGAGAGATCCAGAACTCTGTTCAGGTAGTAGGGTAGGCTATCAGTCATCGTTGACTGGAAAACAAAAGTGGTTTGGTTTTGAGTTTGTCACCTGTGTGTGGAAGCAGGCGCCCCGGGGGAATTGAATAACGTTTTGAACAATAAACAATCACCTGCTTGAATTCTCAATTCTGACGACGAATTTGATTTGCATCAGTCATCTGTGGGGAATTAAAATCGTCGATCCTCAGTCAAACCTCCTCTACACGGTGTCCCATAAATAGCCTAACGAGAAAAACACGTTACGCACCAAATTAATCGTCAAACGGATCATTCGAAAGAGTAGACAAACAATAATGACGGAAGTTGATTCTGTCGTCCTTCAAGCTCCAGGCCTCCACCAGAACGTTCTGTTCACTTACAATTTGACCCCAAAAGAACGCATTTGATAATGAAGTGAGCGGCTTTAAATTTTTTAACACCATTCGTCCGAGTTCTCCGCGATGTTCTTGAATCCGCGGTCTCGTCGATCGTCTGCTGGCAGAGTTAAAATTCAGTATTCAGGATGGCAATTCTCTCGTCTTTCAAGCTCCAGGCCTCCACCAGAACGTTGGCGTTGCGCTTGCAGATCTCAATGAAGATCTTTACTCCATTTGATAATGAATTGCATTATGAAAAAGGTTTTAAAGTTTGCATTCTCTGATCGCGAAACTTGTAAACACGGCCAATCTCCAATCGTATACGTCCGTAAGCGCTTTTCAATCTACGCTCAGTCTAATGCTTCTCAATGAATACGCTGTTCACTCATAGTCCATCAAAAGCAAACAATCTTCATTCATTACTCAACTAAACTGCGACTTAAACGCAAAAACATTTTTTGCGCTTATGACGTTTGCGCTCAAGCGCTGATCTCCCACTACAACACCAGAGTTTATCAAACGGATGGCGGAAAAGTCCATCTATTTGCAGCGTTGTCAGCGTTTTTTGTTATTGCTGATTCAGCCATGTTTTGCTGCTCTCTGGTTTTTCTAAAGCGCTATTCAAAAGTGCCAGCGTTTGCGTGCAAGATTTGTTGAACATGTTTTTTGCTTAAAGTCGAAGCGAATTGTTTGTTCATTCATTTTCACATTCGGTCGCGTGTCTCAGTCAGTAGTTTGATGTCTCCCCTTGTGAGATGTGAGACTATTGCGTTACGGTATGGCTAAACTAGCACTGACTTTAATAATGCATTGTCTTGTGCCATGTTTGCGCGAAGGTCTGGTTTGGTCTGTGAACCGTGAAATTACCGTGAAATTCTTTTACGAGGAAATCATTTACCTCTTTCTAAAGCAATCAGCTACGGTAAGAGAATTGAAATTAGGCATGTTGTGTCCTACAAAACCTACACGAAAAGCTCTGAAAAACAAGGAACCCTGGGGATGTCCTAAAACAGGGAAGGGACAACAAGGCGGCCTAGTAACGAAAGACCCATTGAAATCGCGCAGATTTTTGCCTGTTTTCCGGGCATTTTGGTTTTACATTCGTTTCTAACAGTACTCGTTACAGTACTCTTGATGGAGGAGGAAGCACCTCTCACACTTCCGCAATTTCTCCTTTTTGCAAGAGTCATGGTTAGCCTATACTTAGTCGTCTCTTTTGTTGGATGGTGCGGAAACGGCTTGATCATCTATGTCACAATACGGTAGGAGGCCATGATTCTACAACGCAATCCAACTTTGAGTATCCATATTCAGGTCCAAAAACCTTCACAATTCGTGCAACATTCTCATAGCGGCACAGGCCGCCTCCGATATACTCATTACAGCCGGTCACATCCCGTTTGCCTACTTGTCCTACACGAGTACCCTGGTCACCTATTTCACATGCTGGAAAATCGACTTTATTTTCGCTTCCGCGATGGATTTCTCCAATTGGCTTCTCTTCTTTGTCGCGATGGATCGTCTGATCGCCGGGAAATTCCCGCAAAAGTACCGTGAACTGACGCGCCGATACTACGTCGGGGGAATCCTCGCTTCGTGCTTTGTCTACTGTGGACTAGTCAAGTACATCACCTATAGAAGTCTGACCGACGAGCTCGTACTCTGTACCATCACGGCGGGGATTACGGGCGTCACGAAAGTCATCTGGTTTGGCGGTCAAACTCTCATCAATTTCTCCGTTCTCGTAACCTACGTTTCCGTGAGAAGCATCTTGAAGAGCGGTCTGTATCGACGTGTGTGTTCTGTTCACTTGACAAACGGGCTTATTTCAGCGACATGCGCACGAGAGAACGCGAAAATCAATCGATCTTTGAACACGATCATCATGATCAATCTGTGTGGCTGTTTTCTGGCCTACTGTGGCAGCACCGTCATGTTTCTCGTTAGCCCGAGGTACGATGCAAGCATTCGATCCTCTCTAAACGCACTCTTTAAGTCATCGCTTCTTTGAAATGTTTGAATTTGTTTTGGGCGTTTTTGGAAACTTGAACTTTGCTGCGCCGTTCTTCATATACTACACGAGAAGCACTCTGTACCGGAAAGAATTCCGGAGGATTGTGTTTGGATACAAGAGAGGCACAGTGGAGCATACAGTCTCAGCGACCAACCAAGCAGCGCAAGCTTCTCTGTGAAGCTACAGAAGACAGAGCTCCGCTTTGCTTTGGGTTGTATGTATTACCTGTGAGCCAAATCAACCAAATGAACTCAATTGAATCAGAGCCAATGTTCGCACAGTCGCACAGGGAGCATGAGCCTTTTGCTGAAATCGCTAAAGCTAAGAGCTAAAAATTTGAGGTTTGCGGCTGTTGTCATTGCCCATACAACGCTTTACAAAGCCATCTTAACCCCAAAAATACAACAAGCCTGAACCTGATAATCAAGATGAAGATGAAGTCACAACCTCTTAATAAGTCGAAGGATCACTATGCGGACGGATTATTCAGTTATCATCGCTGTCCTCGTGTCGTTGTTCTCTGTTCGTCCGACCGCTGCAGCGATGCGGTGCCGCGCGCAACGGGTGGAGAACGATGGACGACCCGTAAACTTACCTGGCTGGGGTCTCGCCGCGATCACGAAGGCAGCGAATCCATGGCGAGGCTGGGACATTGCACTTTGGCTCCCGGCTGACTCGTGCGGCATCTCCGAGTCGGAGTTGGCCGACAGCTAAATTTTTGCGTTAGGCGACAGCGTTCGCGCTTCCCCGCACAATCCCCGAATTTCAAAAGGCGACTTGCGAGTCTCTGGTCCAGTTGGTCGAGCACAACTACATTGTAATGCTTTCCTTGCTTTGCATTGCTTTCTCACACTCTGTGATGCGCATTTAAACGTGATCCTCAACTGAAAAATCACCGAAAATGGATTCAATTCCTTACCTCTTCGTGGACGCGGTGGTGGCGATGCTCCACTATTCCTACCTTTCAGAATTCGCACGAGTTTACTCCAAGTATGGAAAACAAATCGAGTTCCACGCCAACAATCGACTTGAACTGAGCCTCACGTTCACACCAGGCCCCTCGGCCAATCAATTCTACTTTTGGCAATTTTATCACTTGGAGACGATTCCACAGCTCAACCAACGCTTCATTCGAATTACAAATCTCAACTTTCACGCGGATGGCCTGCGAGGCATCGGGAAGAGAGCCGCAACCGCAGAGGAGATGAATCGATTGATTGGCTACGCAGTGCGGTGCCTCTCGCCGCACAAATCGTCGATCAGCATGCAAAGTGCGGAGTTTCTTCTCTTCTTTGAGCGAATCGTCGCTTGGAAGCTTCCATTCAACGAAGTGGCTCTAGCCCACTATGGACCCGTCTGCGAGCAGTTTTTGTGTCAAAACATTGAAAATACGCTTACATGGGTGTGCACGAAGATAACGCTATTCGGAAAATGGCCCAAATCGATCCAGCCAAGTCTGGAGAGGTATCTTCTACAAGGCAGAGCGCCAAACTTGAAGACTGACATCTGTTCCACCGAAACCAAACTCGAATTTTTAGTTTTTCAGCAAATTGTGCGGAGATTTTGAACGAAAAGACCAAGAGTTTCAGCCTCAACTGCTCTGCTTCGTTCAGCATAGAGCAAATGAAAAGCTGTGAGCGAGGAGCGCAGATCATCCCTGGAATTCTGGTTACTTCGAGAAGCGGGAAGACGAGGGGGAATGGAGATTCGTTCCTCACTGCGATTCTACGAGACGGCGCGTTGTCCGTGAATGTGAATGACCTGGAGGATGCGCAGTTCTATTTTGAGGAGAACACGACGCAAAGCGTATTTTGGAGTTTTGAGTAACACTGGAGTAATAAATCATGTGGATTTTGGAAGAGTTCACATAGCACAGGGAAACTACAATCGCCATTCTCTACAAACTACAAACACCGCTGAACTCAATCTCTCGAAGCGTAAAAGCTAAGCTTTTATGTCAAACACTACAAAACAATCACACAACGCGGTAAGCGATCTGGAAATCCGTGTAGCGGAGCGAGTTCCACGCCTGCAGCACCGAGGAGATTCGTGCCGCTCGTCCTCTTCTGGTTGTAGTCGTTGTGGCAGCAAAAGGTTGACCCCCTCGGGCTGCCAGAAGGCGCCGTGGGCCGCGCACCATCGACGCCGCCGTTCGCGCAACCAGGCGTGCAGAGGCCGTTCTCGTTGCCGTCGAAGCCGACAAAGTTCATCTCGTACTCGATGCGCTCCCTCTGGGAGCCTCGATGATGTAGGTGCACTTGGCGGGGTTGTTCCGGTCCAGCGGCGTCCAACTGCCGTGACCGACGACGTTGTTCTGCGCGAACCACTGCCAGCTGGTCGTCGCCAGGATGATCTGCCCACACGTCGCGCCCCCGAAGGCGGCGCGCGCAACGGAACAGCCGAGTCCTGTGAATCCCGGGAGACACGCGCATTCGCCGCAGTTGTTCGGGTCGGGGACGCCGCCGTTCCAGCAGACGGTGGGCACGTTGGCGCACGGATCTGAAGCAGAGCGATGGGTTACTGTAACACCAGTGCGTGGCGCCTACCGATCGCGTATTGGATCTTAAAGTCCGTGTAGCGGAAGATGTTGGTCACCGTCACGGTCAGCTTGTTCCCCTCGTTCCGCACGAGTTGACTCTCCTGCTGCGGGCAGCAGTACTTCAGGCGCTGGTCGCCCTGCACCTCTACGGCGCCGTACCAGCAGTCCCAGTAGCACAGCGCGGAGCGGTTGCCGTCGAATCCGACAAAGTTGACCGCGTAGAGGAGCTTCGAGCCCGCGGGCGCCTCGATCGTCCACGTGCACGTGGTCGGGTTGTTGCGGTCGGCGGCTTCGTGTTTTCCGTTCCCCACGACGTCGTTCGTTGTGTACCACTGGAAGTGCGGGGTCGCCGTCAGCGTCGCTCCGCAGGGATCTGAATCACTCGGGTAACGGTAGGGGGTGGGGAGGGAGAGCGCTGACCGATTCTGTACGTGATTTGAAAGTCGGTGTAGCGGTGGTTGTTGAACGCCTCGACGACGAGGAGGTCGCCGGCTGTGAGGAGTCGCTCAGCGAGCTGCGAGGGGCAGCAGAGGCGGTATCCTTCAGGCTGCCAGTTCGTGTCGTGGCCCTTGAGGTTCAGACCGCCTAAGCGGCACTGACCGACGCAGAGCGCGTCGCTGCGACCATCGAAGCCGATAAAGTTGATCCAGTACTCGATGCGATGCCCCGCGGGCGCCTGGATGTGGTAGGTGCACATGGAGGGACTCGTGATGTTCGCCGTCACGTACTGCCCGTTGCCACACACGTTGTTCTGTCTGAGAACCTGCCATTCGCCGGTCGCCGCCAGCGTCTGGCCACAGTTGAGGCCTGTAGAGGGCGAGGCGCGCTGCGAGCAATCGGCGCCGCCGAAGCCACTCGGGCAATGGCACTTGGTGCAGTCGTTCGGGTGCGGGTAGCCGCCTCGGGCGCAGTTGATGGTGCTGCCCGCGCACGCATCTGAAAGGACCCTGAATCAGGGCGTCCTGCAGCGCCGCGACTCACCGCAGCTGTAGAGTTTGTTGAGGGTCGCGATGTCGGTGAAGGTGGGGATTTGGCTCGCGCCGATCGCCATCTGGTACTTTGAGTCGTAGGCAACCATCACGTCTTTGTTGAGGTCTTTGGCCCAGAGCCTGCAGCGATGCGTGAGATGCGCATGGAGGTGAATGGCGCTGGACTCACGTTGACCAGTAGTGCATGATACTACGGTAGTCGTAGCGGAATCCAAAGCTGTTGCTCTGCACGTCGTCCCACTTGGAGTATTGCGTCTTGTACTTCTCCTCAATGTTGTCCGTGTTCACCCAGATCCACTCGTCGCGGTCGCTTCGTGTGTGGTGGTGGATGAAGCCGAGCGCGTGGCCGAGCTCGTGGCAGGAGCTGTCGAAGCGCCAGCACCAGCTGGCGAGCGAGAGGTCCTGCACGACGTCGCCGTCAGCCTTGCCGATGTCGCTGAAGCAGCCGGGTCCCTCGTAGATGCGGATCTTGGCGGGGAATGCGGGGTCGGCTGCGTCGACTTCGCGGAAGCGGACGCAGGTGTTCGCCTCGTAGAAGCGGATCGCCATGTGAACGAAATCTCTGCCCGTTTGGCCTGCAAGGACGTCAGCTGCTCGCGATTCCACGAGTTCTCGACTCACTGAATGCGGGATCGAAAAAGTAGTTGACGCCGTCGCTCCACACCCTCTGCGGACCCCAATCGATGGTGCTCCGTTTCGTGCGGTTACTGTGGTCCTCGTAACTGAGTTTGCGTTGTTCCCTGAAGGAGTACGGTAACCCAATGGGGGAGGAGCGCCACTTACTCATTCAGGACTTCATCGCGTGCAAATGCAATCTCGCTGACATCCGGCCGACTGGGCTCGACGTTCATGTTCTGCAAACGCCTACCGTAGTCCCACCGCTCAAGATGCTCTCTTTACCTTGATCTCTCGGAGGGCCTTGTCGATCTGCTGCTTCTTCTGGGTGTAGAGAGCGGCTTGCTCGCTCTCCAGCCTCTCAGTTTCTCGATCCTCGCTTCCTGGCGCTTCCTGAAAGAGAGCTCAACCTCCGCGACTCTCAAACACCAGTTTTACCTCGACAAGGAGCGTAGCGCCTCTCAGACGCGTGTCTTGAGGCAATCCAGGTCCTTTTCCTTTCTCCACAGCGGCACTAGAGACGCTCAGCACGAGGAGCACTCCGAACAGAATCCAGCAAGCAGCCATCGATGGGTGGTTGGTTGGAATGCGGACGGCCGGGCCTCTTTTATAGTTTAGCGAATGCACTCCACGCCGACCAACGATCTGATCCTCTTGTGTTGCGTGTCTTGATTCGAGGGGAATATGCACTATCTGCCGGTATTCGCGTTGTTTCCGACCAAAAATCGACATCTATTGAAACAGCCGCATTAAACAGACCGGGAATTGCCGTCTGCGCGTCCTTTTGCGAGAGTGCAAAGAGCCCGGTGGATGTGGAATTCACGGGGGTTCAAGGTACAATTCTGTGTGTTGTGACGTCTGTTGGCTGAAAACAAGAATTCACTGTGCTGACGGCGAGCTCGAGACTTGGCGCGGCAACATTTTGGCCGCTCACAACGGCTAACTGTAAGTCTGAGCTCCTGAACGAGGCCAAAAGGAGCAAAAGCAAACTGTAAAATGTCTGCTTACCTCGATTCCTCAACCAAACATTCTTTAATCGGTGCAAATTAAATTGATTATGATCATTCGAATTGGTCTGATCAGGCTTGTACTTAAGTCGGCTGTACTTTTGCAAACAGAGTTGCAACTATCAGGTGCTCTAGCGGGTCTTCATCACAGGAGTTTCCCGGATTTGCACTCTAATGTTCACGTGCGTTTCCGATCAAAAAACGGTCAAAAAGAGTCGCCGAGCAGAATAGGAATACTGCGTTTGCATAGCGAGAGTACAAAGGTCTGAAGAGAGGAGTGAATTCGTTGACACAAACTACAGATTATGTGTTTTGACACCTGCGGGTGCGTTTGGGAATTTGCGAGTACGCGGAGCGGTGTTTTGAACAACCTTCACTTGATTATCCGCTGTAGAACGGTAAAGGACCTGAATACGCCCGAGTCAAAGACTCTCTATAATGTGCAGTCAGTCCTGCAAAGACGTTTTCCTACTAGTTTTGAAACCAAAAGTTTTTACGAAGCTATCGATGGTCATTTGCTTGCCAAGACGTACTACTGACCTGGACTACTGAAGTTCATCACTGACATCTGACGCCTATGTTTCGTGACCACCTGTGCACGCAATTCAAGTGCACTGAAACCCGTTTGGCTGTTCTATACTTAGAACATTGGCACTGTGAGGGCGTTTGGGTGGGCTTCAGAAAGAAACGACTGAAACGTCTAAAACGAGCTTTTGTCTGAATTTACGTTCCGTGAAATGTAATTTCACCTGGCAGCGTTGGGAAACGCTGAGTCAGTAATCGTAATCGGCATAGCATAGATAATCAGATCCCGTCACTTTTACTAATTATTTCATCGTTTTTTTCCAAGGTAACATGGCGGTGGCAGACGGTCGTGGCCATCTAATTGCTACGGACATTATCGCTGGTCTCATCCTCCTTTTGGTATTTGAACTGTTTGGCAATAGCACAACAGAACTTGGCGCAATTTTAGGTCTCCGGGACTGCCGTTCTCCTTGGACTCTTCAATCTTTACTTCATCCGAACAATGAAAGTCTTTAACAACTCGTTCGGCTATTTCGCCGCTAGTCGCACGATTGGAGAAGTGGGCTGTAATGTGATCAATGTGGTCTACATGGTCCCAGTGATTTTCATGTAAGTTTGAGTTTTCGTTGCGCGCACTCAAATCGATCTACCAATGAGTTCAAGTCAGCCTACGCACATGCCGCTGCAAGTGGGAATTTCCGTCTTTCTACTGGAACGCTTCTTTGGATTCAGTTCCTGCATTCTGCAACTTGTAATCTCTGGCAATCGTCTGGTGGCCGTATGCTTCCCTACAAACTACAAACGAATTTTTACAAAACGTGGCATATATAACTTTGAGTTGCCTGTACTCGTTCGTTACTGTCACAGGCTATTATGGTAAGTTATTAGCGGCGCTAGAGGAGTTCCTCACGACCTCAATTTACCGCAAAAGGTTAACGCAAATATTATGGTACCGTCTGCCGGTATTCGCGTCGTTTCCGACCAAAAATCGACATCTATTGAAACAGCCGCATTAAACAGACCGGGAATTGCCGTCTGCGCGTCCTATTGCGAGAGTGCAAAGAGCCCGGTGGATGTGGAATTCACGGGGGTTCAAGGTACAATTCTATGTGTTGTGACGTCTGTTGGCTCATTATAAGAATTCACGGTGCCGACAGCCAGCTCGATGCTTCCTGCGGCAGCGATGACCAAAGAGCGAGATAACAAGTCCGAGCTGATGCGCGAAGCCAAGCGACCTCGAGTCCAGACCATCACAGACACCGAAACCTCAGCGGAGATGTTCTAGATTAGCCACACATTACCTTAATTAGCGGTTGCGACCGACCTTGGGGTCTAATTGCATCAAAAACACCCGTTCATGCGCGTTCAGAACTCCATACAGCGATCCTGCGCTTTCAATCAGTTCGCACCAGGACCGAACTCGCTAATTGTTTTAGTGATGCCGTGCAGCCTTCTGGCATTCAGCCCAACTCACTACAACTACTTTCCGGTCGGCTGTTTGCATCCCGACGAGAAGCCCGTCTTTCCATATCCCGCAAACAGCGGTCGCATTTGTTTAGCGGCTTGTTTGGTGGTATTCCTCTTCGATGGTATCACCTTTGCCAAAGTGATCAGCACTAAAAATGTGAGTTCTACCATTCCACAACAGCACAAGAGCCAACATTCAGATGCCCAGCACCAAAGACCGAAGCCGAAATGTTCGCTTCTTCTTTCAGGTCTGCATCTGATGGTTTGCATCTCAATCTGTGAGCTATTTTCAGTCAATTCTTCAAAACATTGCCATGCTCACCACAATGGTATTTGTGTGCTTCTTGCAAGGAAACAAGATAATGGGTGAAACGGCCACTTCAATTGTTGTATTCGACGCCTACTACGTTGCTCACTGCTGCAATGCGTGGGATTTAGGTGACGATTGCCACCTTGGAACTTCAGCCAGCTTGATTGACTTGGATTAACGACCCTCGACGTGTCTTCGGTCGACACGGAGACAATTCCTTTGTTCCTCACAACCCCCGACCTTCCCGAGTTTTTAGTCGCGGAGGAAGCAAAGTTTTCGTTTCTTTGTTCTCAAAAAAATCGTTCAGCGTTCACCCCTTGACCCGATCCTCCCCGTCCGAGTTTTGTGACTTTGTTCGTCCGTCTAGACGAGTTTGACCAATGGCAGACAACAACGACATCGCGCAACGGTGAGAGAACTCGCCCGTAAATGTCCGAAGCATTGAAATCGCAAAACCATTGAAATCCTCGGGACGCTAACATGGACTAAATTTGAGCTTCTAATACAGAAAATCATGGCTCTTGTGGCTCTGGCGTCCCAGCGGTTGTTTTGAGCATGCCAAAAGTTCAGCTGACCTCAAATCACGTTGAACCTATTCGGAAATGTTTTCAACGATCCGCCCAAACACTAACTCAGTTCTTCCGCTTCCGCAAAAACACTTTCGATAGCTCTGTCTCTGTCACGTAGACCAAGAAAGTTGGTGATCTAGCTCCGCCAATCCACGGTAAGTGTCAAATTTTGTTATTGTCACTTGAAGCCTATTGTGAGCCTATCTAAGGCCACTCGTGTGCTGTTTTACGGCGTTGCATAGCGTACGTCATTTAAAAAATATCTTTAAAAAATATATGATCGAATGACCTAGCGTTTTCATCAAAATCAAGCCTTCAAAACAGCGCGCAATCCAATGCCTTATTTTCACAAACGTTCGCGGAACAACCGTCAATGTTTTCGCTACAAAGACAATAGCGAAAACACGTGTCAATACTTCGAACCAAGGCTGTTTTGGCCAAAACACACTTGCGAATACAATGAGAGCAATGAAAATTGGGTGTTTTAAGATTTAAGATCGGAACATCACGACAAATTCGGTATATAAAGCGGCCCCGAAAGCGGCCGAACAGCGTCCAAAAGATGAATTCCTCCAATGAAACGTTCGTTTTTGGAGACGAAGTGCGCGGACGTGGCAACGTGATCAGCACTGACCTGATCGTTGGATGCGTTCTTGCCTGGGTAAGGTAGACCCATTTTGTGACTGTTCTATGGGTGTAATCAGCTCTCGCTGTGCGTCATCTTCCTCGGGACCCTCAATCTCATTGCGATCAAGAAATTGAGCGTTTTCCACAACGCGTTCGGTCGATTCTGGGCGAGTCGTACGGTAGGCGAGATCGGCTTCAATGTTGTTCTGCTGCTGTACGCCGTTCCCGTCACCCTACTGTACGTGCGAATCTGCCAAGGAAGGTCCTTAAAGTGAGGTTTAGGCAGCCGAAGGACATTCCAGTCGAGCTCGGCATCGCCTGCTTCACCGTCGGCTACTTCTTCGCGCATGAGGCCTGTGTGATGCACCAAATCGTCTCACTCAATCGCTGCATCGCCGTCTGCTTCCCTCTCAAGTACAACAAGATCTACACGACCACCACGTGCTATCTGCTGATCGCGTTCTGCTGGATCGAGGTCTCCGTAATTGCGGCTGCTTATCACGGTAAATTTCTTAAAAATTCACATCGCATCAACCTATTTTCAGCCTTTCCATGCAACCTCCTCGGCTACTCGCCCCGATTCTACGAATTCACCTTCGTCAAGTGTTCTGCGGATGTTGACCGCGACTACTCGCTCGTCGGAACGTTCGTCAACCGCATGTGCTTCTCTATCTGCGCTCTGACCGTCAGCTTCGACCTAATCACCCTATTGCGCATCGTCTACTTGCATACGGTAGAGGAGACTATCGTTAGGCTCGGCTTATCGGCAGTTTAGGGAAATCGCTGCAACGTGACGAAAGACTTCCAACGCGAGATCCGCTTCTGCATTCAAAGTTCGCTGCAGAACGTCACGATGATGACCGCGCTCACCTGGATCATCTGGATCAACAACGCCAAGGCTGACGAGACCTTCAAAACGGTCCTGACCCTCGATGCTCTCATCTTCACACACATCACGAACGCGTAAACCCATAAGACAACAGCAGATCGTGAAAAATGAAATTTCAGGCTTGTTCTCATTGTGCTGAACCCTGAAGTGCGCTCTCGATACATTAGAAAGCTTTTTGGTGGGCGAAATTCGCGAATCCACGCAACTCAGACCTTTGCAACGTCTGTGGTGATCAAGCAAACAGAGCGAAGCGGGGATCATTCGTCGGTCGCTTGATAGTTTGAATGTCGCTTAAGCAATCGTGTATTAGTGGAAAAATAAATTTAAAACAGCCCATAAAACTTTCTGAAACAGCTGATTCTGATGAATTAGCTCGGGTCATGAATTGTTTTGTGACGATCTGTGATCGTTTGTCGGCAGCGAGGTGACTCACTGTCCCACGCGCACTTTGTCCCTTTGTCCTGCTATCACTCGTGGCCTTCGGAGCCCGCACGAGCTTTGAATAAAGTCTCCAACTCTCTCGAGATTTCAACGGATTGCAGAGGGAGCCACATCATTGAACCACCCGGAGGAATCCCAAATTCCTTACTGTTTGTAGTGCTCTTACAGTGTTAGGGCATATCTAGACGAGTACTAGACTGAAAACACGATAAACAACCAAGGGAACCTCAACAGTCCAGACTGACCTAAAGCGAGTACTGAGGTCTGTTGTGCTCGGAGAATGTTCAGATTGCTCTTAAGGGTTCAAGTCGTTTGCGTTGTTTCCCAAAACATTGTGCCCGTAGTGCGTGAGTTCTCAGGCACGGTGAGAAAAAATCTCGTTTTTCGCTCACATATGCGAGTATTGGGTATGTGTGTGGCAGCTGAGCCTCCTAGCTTGTTCTATGGGACTGGATTCACCAGGCTTTGTGGTTGCGTGTCGTGGAATATCAGAGGCGCGTTCTATCAATAGCGGGTCTTCGGTTTGAACACCACGTTTCGCAGAAGATCGCTAGTTTGAAATTTCAGCTTAACGCTCAATCTACGTGTATCGCCCCGAAAGCGTCCAAAAGATGAATTCCTCCAATGAAACGTTCGTTTTCGGAGACGAAGTGCGTGGACGTGGCAACGTGATCAGCACTGATTTGATCGTTGGATGCGTTCTTGCAATGGTATGGTAGAACCGTTTTGTGACTGTTCTATAGGTTCTATCAGCTCTCGCTATGCGTCATCTTCCTCGGATCGCTGAATCTCATTGCGATCAAGAAATTGAGCGTTTTCCACAACGCGTTCGGTCGATTCTGGGCGAGTCGTACGGTAGGCGAGATCGGCTTCAATGTTGTTCTGCTGCTGTACGCCGTTCCCGTCACCCTACTGTACGTGCGAATCTGTCAAGAAAGGTCCTTAAAGTGAGGTTTAGGCAGCCGAAGGACATTCCGGTGCAGCTCGGCATCGCCTGCTTCACCGTCGGCTACTTCTTCGCGCACGAGGCCTGTGTGATGCACCAGATCGTCTCACTGAATCGGTGCATCGCCGTCTGCTTCCCTCTCAAGTACAACAAGATCTACACGACAACCACGTGCTATCTGCTGATCGCGTTCTGCTGGATCGAGGTCTCCGTAATTGCGGCTGCTTATCACGGTAAATTTCTTAAAATTTCACATCACATGAACCTATTTTCAGCCTTTCCATGCAACCTCCTCGGCTACTCGCCCCGATTCTACGAATTCACCTTCGTCAAGTGTTCTCCAGATGTTGACCGCGACTACTCGCTCGTCGGAACGTTCGTCAATCGCATGTGCTTTTCCATCTGCGCGCTGACCGTCAGCTTCGACCTAATCACGCTGGCGCGAATCGTCTATTTGCATACGGTAGAGGAGACTATCATTAAGCGCGGCTTATCGGCAGTTTAGGGAAATCGCTGTAACGTGACGAAAGACTTCCAGCGCAAGATTCGCTTCTGCATCCAAAGTTCGTTGCAGAACGTCACGATGATGACTGCGCTCACCTGGATCATCTGGATCAACAACGCCAAGGCTGACGAGACCTTCAAAACGGTCCTCACCCTTGACGCTTTAATCTTCACGCACATCACCAACGCGTAAGCGCGCGTAGCAACAGCAGAGATTTTATATGATTGTTTTAGGCTTGTTCTCATTGTGGTGAACCCTGAAGTACGCTCTCTATACATCAAAAAACTGGTGGGCCAATCAAGTGCACAAATCCACGCAACTCGCACCATCGCATCGAGCGCGAGTGAGCAAGCACACTGAGAACGTTTCGGAGCGCTCCGCGCTGAGGCGGACAGAATATCTGAGAATGCAATATGTTCATAGTTTACAGCTTAATCACAGTTTCTAAATACCCGAAAAATCACTCTATAAAGGTTCCTCCCCACTCAAACGAAGATTCTCTGACCGAATCTCGGCCAAATCGTTGATAACCTTCTCCAGTTGCTTGTCGATCATCTTCTGCGATTCCAGTTCGATCTGATCGTTCAGGTCATCGATATCGCGGTTCACTTTGCCCGTCTCCTCCATCGTCATCGCTACTAGAGCGCATTTCTCGTGAATTCGAACGAGTAGTTTGTAGGCGCGCTGCATCTGCTCGTCGTAGAGGGCTTGCTGCAAGAAAAGAGCCCAGTTTTAAGAAGATAGGGCGACTGATACCTTTCCCAAATGCTCATCGACGACAGTGAACGTTCTCTCGAGGGTGCCGGACAGAAGGCCGATCTCCCTCTTCAGCTTGTCGTTCGTCTCATTCGTCTTCATAATCTCATCCTGTTGCTTCTTCACATTCTGCATCATCTCCCCGATTCTCTTTGTATATTTGCTTCGGCTCATTCCTGGATCGCCGATATGCTCGATCTCCTTCAGAAGCCTCTGTCGCAGCCGCTCCTTTCCTTCCATTTCGTCTTCCAGCTCGACGACCTTCTCATCGATATCGTTAATCTCTGTTTTGGTATCTTCAATGTCGGTCTAAATGCTTAGATTGCAACCTATTAAGGCAAATCAGCTTACTGTAACCCCGCATTTAGCTTTCAGTCCTTGAATCTCGTTCAACATCTCTGTTCGTGTATTCTGATATTTGTCGTCCAGCTCCAGCCGTTTGTCCTCGCTATGATTAACGAAATTTCGCAATTTCTCAAGATTCCCATCGGGATTCTCAAGTAGCTGAGTGAAACGATGATCGTTGGTTTCGAGAACGTCTTTGTTGTGCGAGAGATCGTCCTCCAAGCGTGCTTGAGCGTAGCGCATCTAAAACTCGGCATTATGAGATGACCAACGCATAGAGCCTACCGTTAGGACAGCTCTCCTCGTGGCCGCAAGTTCAGCTTTCTTCTCCTCGATCTGCTTCGCCAATTCCGCCATTTCCTCCGCTTCACTCTCTTCTTCATGCCGTTCTTCCGATGGCGAAGGCAGCGGGGACGGTACAGAGGCATCGGCTGTTGATTTCACGAGCACAGTTGGTTTAGGCCTAAAAACGAGCGCAAATATTGAGCTTAATCATAGAACAAACGTACGCGATCTTCGGTTTTGGAGGGAGCGACGGTTTCGCTTGCCTTCTCGCTACGCACAATCCAACGGCGGCTGACGACACGCCTCCCATGGCTCCGAAATTGCGCTCCAACATCGAGCAGATCTTTTGGCGTGCTGTGGCATTGCCCACCTCAAAGCTGACAATTTTCTTCTCTCCCTGGAAACAGATTTAGAAGATCAATTGATTAGAGATTTCGCAATTACCTTAATTGTAGGATAGCTCCGGTGAGAGTAAAGCGACTCCCGAGCTCGTAGAATAGCCAATTCCTTCGGATCTGCAATGAACCCGCATTTAGAAGAGGCATGCTGAAGATGTCCGCACCTCTGGATGAAGCAACCGACAGTGGAGCGCGTTCCTCGCGTGCAAAAGGTCGAGCAGATCGACAAACAACGCACGTACTTCGTTCACATTCCCGTAGAGAAGCATCTGATAGCCGATTTGATCCCGTTTCCGTACTTCCTGAAAATCGGCGCTGAATTTCAGATTCGATTCATCCGAAAACTCACATTGATGACTTCGCAGACGTCGGAGGCGACTCGGAATCGCGCAGTCATGTTCGGCGGCAGCTTGCACACCGGCAAACGGTGGCGATTCTCTTCGCGAATCGCCCAGAGGCAGCGGACGACTCCTTCGATCACGTCGTTGGCGCTAAGCTGCCCGAGCGATTCGGGAGGCGATTCATCGCAGAATGAACTGAAAAGTGCGTTGAAATCGGCGAATTGACGACGGCGCAAACCATTCGAGTCCGGCGAGAGCTTTGATGACGAGGCCGTCGACTTCATTCATTGTTGAAGCGAGATGCAGCGCTAGATTCCAGGTTTGTCGCGCTATAGAACAACTCACCTCCGAACGTCCGACGTTTCCATGTTTCTTCGCGCCGCGGTCGATACTAATGCAAATCGCGCTGGCTACCCGTCGCAGCCCATCAGCTCAGGCGGCAGAGCGTTAGACTCTTAATCTAACGGTCAACGGTTCGAATCCCTCAGGGGCGAATGTTTTCGTTTTGGTGAAAGTTGTTTTGTTGCAATTGCGGGCCAAAATAGCGTTAATGAAGTATTTTGAACGCTTCCAAATCGGTTTCGCGAACGCCTCGGCAGGATCGTTTAGTTGTTTTCCTCCTTTTCGTGATTGATGTCCGCCCCTCTCGATGAGTTGGCCGTTCCTGGTCGTTGTTGCTGTTCTGGAATGTGCCGAATGAGTGGGGAGTTATCGCGCTGTAACAGGCTGTCTGTAGCGGCATTTTTATCAAAATGAGCCTTTAGGTGGTTGTCATTACGAGACCAAATTTGAAAACTAAAGGGACACGGACATTGTTCCAAAAAAAGTCTCCCTACCACGATGATGCAATCAAACGAGCCATGTGTGTGGTCTTCTCTGTACGTCTGTCTTGTTTTTGTCTCTTTTCAACAGCGGTTGCGGAGAGCATTGAAATACTTGTTCCACTAGGAGTAAAATCGAAAATCTTCTCTTAGTTAATGTTGATTAGGCTCTTCTTCATCTATTGCGCCCATTTCCGCACCAATCCGTGAAATTCGAACAAAGTAGGAGTGATTTGTTTTTTCACTACAAGGAATTGTTATAACGTTTTTCGAATTCCAGAAATTAGCGCTGAAATGGGTGCAAAAGATGCACAAGAGCCTAATCTACTATTGTTATTGACTTTTTTTTATGTTACTCCTCGTGGAACAAGTATTTCAACGCTATCTTCAATCGACGTTGAAAAAAAAACAGACAAACAGAGACGACCACACACATCGCAGACTCCCGTAACCGAATGCGTCATTCGAATTTAATCCGTCAATAGGCGCAGACGTGGCTACGCGTGTTGCCAATTTGGGTCCGGGCCGACCATAGACTAGCGGCTTGTTGTTCCGCCTAGGTTGCTGCTCTTCTCTCTCTCTGTTTTTCCGATGTTCGCAGTGACTGGGAAAACAATTTAATCTTAAAACAACAATTCTAGTTGTCACAAGATGTTTTCCTCCATTTCGTGATGGATTTGCGTCCCTCTCGTTGAGCTGGCTGTTCCAATGCTGTTGCTTTAATAGAATTGAACGAAATGGCGGTTTATTACATTGCTGCCACGCTCGTACTAGCGCTATTTAGAGCACCAATTGAACCGATGGGTGATTGTCATCGAAATGTAGAGCTTATTAGCTCTAGAAATGTTGATTTTTGCTAGTCTAATCTGTTGTTATCCATGGTGAAAATATAATTGGATTCTCGGTTCTCTTTTCCACACATGCAGGAGGACAACTTTGCTTGTTTTTCGCTCTGTTAAGCTGTTGTTCACAGTGGTTAAGTGACTCTGCTGAGAACACACTTCAATTCTAAAATTAGTTCAATTCCAGTTGTACGGACAGCCATTAGTAGGGAATTAGAGATTCCTCTGGTGGCTCTAAGGTGCGTTACCCTTCGATGTGTGTTGGATACCCAAGAGCGGCGAGTCAGGCGACTTTATTCTATGCTTGCTCGGGGTCCGAAGGTCCTAAGTGATAGTACTACGCGCTTATATATCGGTTCACAGGGCGCTCGTCAGCTGCAATTACTTGGGAGGTGTGGAGGTCAGATTCCGTTACAGATAGTTTACCTAAAGTTGGCTTTTGACCAATTTCAGTCAGTGCCATGTTATGTTACTCGATTATTTGGTTTTAGGCGTCCGCTTGCCTAAAATCCGGCCAACTTTCCCGACCTTTCCGGCCTCTTGTTTGTAACAAATATCGATTAAATCAATTTACTTTTCTGGTCTGACGAATCACTCGACATCAACTCGCTTTTCTCTTTCGTTCAAAACGACAGCAAAAACTTTAAATGCCACTTGTTCAAAGGTGGTAATTATCGCGGGCAATTGACTATAGACACATTGAAATGGGCGTCTTCTTCTAGCTATGTACAATAAGCAATTAAATTCTTGCTGAATTCTCGGAAGCAATTTTGAGTTTTAGGAGGTCAGAGCGCAAATTTTCTCCGAGGATAATTCTATTTGGTCCGTGCACATGTCCATCTAGTCGCATTACGAAAAATTCACACTGCAGATTGCTGTCATGGATGTCGTCCAATTCGAGACGTTTGGCTTCTCAATCGCACTTCTCAGCGTTTCGATTTTCACGATTGGGCTGGTTGGAAACACGCTTCTCTTGGCAACCATCATAAGGTCACATTGCTCACATTATGATCAGTTTGCGACAACGCAATTTAGGTCTCCAAAGCTCCGATCGCCGAGTTCTCTGCTCATCGCCACTCAAGCCGCATGCGAGATTGTCATCTCTCTTCATCCCGGCCTCTACTTGCTCCGGCTATTGACGGATTCCGCTGTGACCACGAGAAACGCGTGCTTTTGGCAACTACTCCCAGTGCAGCTCTGCATTCACACTGTTCTAATCATCTATTTGAGCATCGCGGCCGATCGGTACATCTCCATGGCTTGGCCGATTTGGCACAAAAATCGTCAAAAATTGATTTACGTCCTGGAATTGGTGGCTATTCCAATTGGCTACAGCCTCATCACTACCGTAGTCATCTGGCGCAGCGCAAACGACGAGTCGATAGTGTGCCATGCGGTGAACATACCAACAGGGTTTGGCGCTCGATTTGCGTCAATTTCGCATTGTGCCGCTTCAGTTCTGGTCGTCATCTTCTACGTTTTGATCAAACGGCAACTGAATTGGACGTTCAGAACGTTGCAGTCAAGTTAGTTTGAAGAACCGAGCGCATGAACCGAATTTTGATGCTTCAGCTGCTCAACGACATGATAAAGCAGCGTCGATGACACGATCTCTGCTGTTGATCTTCGCCTCGTATCTATTCGGCTACGCTACAGCTACGACAATCGTGCTCTGCAGTGTCTTTGTCAATAGGTAGGCTTCAAACAGGAGACAATAGAAGAGGATAAGTGTGCTATTTAGTTCGCAAACATCGAGACTTTTGAAGATGATCGTCGAAATACCCGTGGGAGTGAACCTGTCCCTGCCGGTCTTCATCCTCTATCACTGCAGCCAACTCTACAGACAAGAGATTAAGACAATGTTCGTTATGATTAGGCAAACGTTTAGTTGTAAGAAGCAAACGGTTGATGCATCCTGCTCAAAACCGCTCGTTCATGGTTCGGCTGTGTAAGATAGATGGTTACCTATATTTAACTAGTAAACACCAGTAAACTCCCTACAACGATAGGCTCTTCTTTTGTTTCAATTAGGCGGCAATTCAGGAATTTTAGAGTCGATTTCTCCAATTTCGATATTGCCGACTTTCACGACTGCTGAATCCGGAGAGGTGACGACCTGGTGGGGCTGCTCGACGATGTCACAGACTTCTGATCCCGGTTCCGATCCGCTGGAGACGCTCAGGAGCAGATGGAACTACGACATCCTTGTTGTTCCAAGGCTTCTAGGATGCGGGCGTTGGCCAGAAAAAGTGTTATGCCTGCTAGAATGAGTTGTCTGCTGGCACCCTTGACATCGGGCTGTCTGCGGGACATCTCATGGTTTCGAACTTGCACGTAGGCGATTCCGACCGGTCATCGGATGAGTGGTAGTCTCAAGTGGCTGTTGAATTTTGGATGGTTGCGAGTTCCATGCATAAAGCAATGCCAGAAAACAATGCAGCGCTTCCATATAAGCGAGAGTGGGTGAGAGTGACCCGCAAGCATCACTTCTCAAGTGTCCAAACTCGCCTCTCAACCGCTCAAGATGGATCTCTTCGCCGCTCTCTTCTCCGCCGTCTTCCACCGTGCCGATCAGCCGCTATTCGCTCCAGCCGAAGCTCCCGAATTCGACCAAATCGACGTTGACGAAGAGGAGGAGGAGGAGGAGGAGAACGTTGATTTCAACAACAACGACGAGTACGAAGTCGACCGCAACCAACTCGACAGCATCAACAACAACTGAACCCCAGACTACCGGCCGCGTGACCGCCAACGCCGCGTCTTGCTTCCTGGCTGCTTTCAATAAAATCATTAGACTCCATTTGTTCTGTGCTCCTATCTTTCTCTTTCTTCTCCTCCTAGAGCCGATCCTACAACGGATCGACGTGTGTGGCTCGACACTTGACGTTACGAATATTTATCAGAGTATGCGGATACGTTGCACATCGGATCTTCAAACAACGAACACAAGGTCGCTCTTCTCGCAGTAGTTGTCGGTATCGCAAATCTTCGCTTGACAAAAATAGCTATAGACGCCCTCGCTGCAACTGCGACCTTCGTAGAGTGCCGTGTCGTTCGATCGCACTCCAACGCCACAAGCTCCAGAATTGACCAAATCGACGACAGCGAAGATCAACTACAACTGATCCCCTGACTGTCGGTTAAATATGTTTCATTTCGTCTTAATAAAACTTAGTAATAAGTATCTTAATATCTTAATCTTTCATCTTTATAAGCTGCATTTTTGTATTCGTACAGTTAATATGCATAGGAATAATATGCCGTCGGTCTGTCGATTTTATCGACGCCCTGTCATAAGACATAATGCCAAAAGGCATAATCACTAATTAAGTACAAAGTTTGATTATGTCTTATGGCATTATGTCTTTTTGTATTATGTCTTATGACCGGACACCGATTTTATCATATCGAAACGAAAATATCAATTTTTTTCCCTCTCTTTTCCTCTTGGGATCATCATTTCACATTCGTTGCTACCACGTTGCTACCACATTCGTTGCTACCACATCTACCACGTTGCTACCACATTCGTTGCTACCACGCAGATATCACCACGCATGTTGCCGAATGCATCATTTTGCAATTGCGCTTTATAGCAATAACGCTTGATGAAGGAAGAGAAGCGCTAACAATAATCGCCTGTTTTCAAGGTGTTTTCCTCGAAGGCCATCGTTCCACGCCGTGGGCGATCGCGGACATAAATACCAAACGTGGCTGCTGTGATTTTTAGTGTTTTAGGCGCCAACTCAACTTGGCTCTACTCCCTCCTTGGGTGTCCCTTTTGTTTGCCTCGCGTTTTTTGCCTCGTTTTTAGCGAAGATGAAAAGCAATTAATAATAATGAAGTTTCGACCCAGAACTAAGTTTTCAGTAATCACGGTAACTCTGTTTGTTATTCGCTGTTTTTTCTGCATCTGATCGCAAAAGAACGTGAGAAAGAGAAGAATTTTGAGAGTGTTTACAGCTCAGATTTAGGCTTTACCAGCTTACCTAATAGACAGCTGACGGAATTGCGTAGTGCGCACATGTGTCTGTATTGTTTGCCTTTGTTCTAGTGCTAGGCTCGTTTCGTACTAGGCTAACCATAACGTTAGGCTTTCGCTGACTGCATTAGTACAGCGTTGCATAAGGATAACTAGGCTAAGGCTGAGCGCAAGACTTAGTCTTTTAGCCTAGTTTTCTGGCTTGACAGGCTTTGTTGGGCGCAGCAAGGCAATCACAGGTTCTGTACCTAACAGTATTGCATATGTGCTACAGTACAGACGATCGCATCTGTCATCTTAGCGCTGGACAACTTGTGCATAGGGTTAAGACCCAAAGGTAAGCCTCGGTACGTGCCATCTTGACGTCTGGACGACTTGGCGCCTACTGAGTTTGGTACAGGCTATTTTGGCGGCAGTCTACAAGTTGCTCTAGGAAGCCTGGTATGCCATTAACTAGGCGAAACCACTAAGACAGTCAGCCTTGCCTTGGGCAGTTACGGTATGGTTAAAACCAAGAACGAAGATTAAACGCGTTACGTCCAGGCGCCAAGGTGTCCTGCTTCGCTCGTCAAGCACCCAATCGTCCTTTCCGATTATATCACGTGTCTTTACGTCTCTATTTACCCGTTATTGTCAAGTTTCCCACAATTGGATGCTCACTGATTGAGATTAATAACTTGTTTCTTGAAACTCTGGCTTTTATGGTCTGTTAGTCCATGTAGTTACCTCAAAGGCTCGATTCTGAGGTTTTGAGGCTTTTCTGAGGCTCTACGGGTCTACAGCACATTATCCAGGTGAAATGGCATGCTGAACAACAACAACGTACGATTAAGTTTATTCCTGTGCGAATAATCTCTTTAACATAATTCGTGTTTACGCTTCTCTCACGTAAAGGTCCAAAAATCACGCAGTTTACCGCGTTTTCTTTGGAGCAAATTAGTTTTAATGGACAAAACTGTTTGAATGATGAACCAACTTTTGATCTCATTACAGCTAATAGCTGATGATGCTGCGATGATGAAATGGTGAAATTGAAAAGTAAGTAATCTGGATCTTTTGGGCGAATTGCTTTGTTTGCATTGTGACTCACTAAATGAGGAGCCATTTGAGTTTGCTAATTTCATGCGCAATTACCTTTAATTTTCGATTGTTTGTCGCTTGTTAACTACATTGCTTAAAGAATAGTTGTTTTGTTAGTTTGTGACAGGGATTTCCTTCATCTTCATTTCATTACAAACAGTCGCCGGTTGAACAAATTGACCTAAAAGCTTGAAAACACCATTGAGCACTATGACGCTGTTCCAGACAAACAACCAACCTAACCATAGTCAAATAACAGTCTAGGACAGTTCGCCGCGGCCTTTTAATAGAAGAGCGCATTGAATAGGGTAACTAGGACGACAAAGTCAGCCTAAGCCTATGGCAAATGGCAGTTACGATGTGGTTACGATACGATTCATTGCATCGTCTCGAAAACACGCGTGCGGTGGCTCATTGCAGGTGCGTTTGTCTGTTCTGCACTGTGTCTGAGTTGGGCATCTAGTGGTAGCTTCTCTTTTAACGGTCCTGTCGTTCTAAAATACCTGTCGGTCAGGTGCGCAGTTCTTGATTGCAGCATTCAAAACGCTCCAGAGATCACAACTCATTTCGGACCGACAACACCAGTGCTTGTCAACGCGAGGCTTCAAAACAACACTGAATCGTTCATATCGCTTTTCTCGCTTCTGTGGTCTGTGGTGATGACACCGATTGAAGGACACTCCTTACTCATAAACTCTGATTTTTGATTTTACTAATGTGTAGTGGTGAAACGATGATATCAGCGTCAGCGCTTGCCCTTGAACAATACGGTAGACTTGTGCCTTTTAATGAATAGGCGTTAAAGATCACGTGTTCAAATCGGAGTTCAAATTGAAAGAAAGAAAATGTTCCCAGTGTTCTTTTTTTCACTTTCAAAAGTGAAAAATGACTCATTGAACACGTGACAACAACAATGTTTTTCTTTAACGTTAGCTACGTAAGCACCGGAAAAATGAAGTTTACTGTAGAATGTTTGAAAGTTTGATTGCGACAACAATAGCTGTTTGCCCGTCCCAAGACGCTACCTCCCGTCACTTGTAACTTGTTCGCTGACTCGTAAACGAGGCATTTAATCCGAATATGTTTGTGCAATTGTGTGAGTTTTCCCACGGTAAAACTCAATAGGTTACGGCACTAGTGTTGCTGATCAGCGTGCGCCTATCACAATGTCACAAGAAATGAATTACTGTGCTTCTCGCTACATGCGCCATACGTATTGCCAGCAAAAGTCGAAGTGCGATCTTCGCTCCGTGTAGCCCCACTGACCTCCGATTGACCATCCTTCTTTCGATTGTCTGTGTTTTCAGTTTTCTACATTGGCCCCGCCTCCTTTGTTTCTGGCGCGACTTATAAGAGCCTCCCGCAACTCGCCTCTCCCACACTTCAGACGCCGCTGCGATGGAATCCCCCAACGAAACGTTCGTCTACGGCGCCGAACTCTCGGGCCGCGGTGCGCCGACTTCAACGGACAAAATCGTCGGAACGATCATCTTCACGGTAACTACCGTATACCCGACGCTCTTCCCCACGCTTCTGTTCAGCTCGCATTCCTCGCCGTGGTGCTCGGAATCTACAATCTGTACCTGATCAAGAAGATGAAGGTCTTCCACAACGCGTTCGGGTGGTTCTGGGCGAGTCGTACGGTAGGCGAGATCGGCAGCAACCTCGTTCACGTTGTCTACTCTGGACCGATGACCCTGATGTAAAACAGTATCCTCTTGGCCTTTTTTGACGCATTCGTGGTGTTCAGGCAGCCAGTGATCCTCTCTCCGACCTACGGAATCGTCGCTTTCACCATCGGCTATTTCTTCGCGTGTCACGCCTGTGTGATGCACCAGGTCGTCTCCGCCAATCGCCTCTTCGCGGTCTGCATGCCCCTGAAATACCGCTTCATCTTCACCAAACGCGTCTGCAAGTTTCTCATCGCGATCTGCTGGATTGAAGTCGTTTTTGTGGCGATGGCGTACCTAGGTAAGCCTCTGTTCATCTCAAAATCTGGTTCAAAAGCGTCATTTTCAGTCATTCCGTGCAACATGGTCGGCTTCAGCCCTCAACTCTACGAATACGTCTTCGTCAAGTGCGACGCGGACCTCAAACGCGATTACTCTATCGTGGGTACGGTAATCAACCGGTTCTGCTTCGGTGTCTGTCTTATAACGATGCTGTCTGACCTGGTAACGCTGGCGAAGATCATTCAAATCAAGAGAGCCGGGAACCAGAGCAAAGACTTCCAGCGCGACGTGCGCTTCTTCTGTCAGACCTCCGTGCAGAACATCACGATGATGATCGCGTTGACCATGATCGTCATCGTCAACAACAGTAAATCGTCCGACGGCACGCAAATTATGCAGATTCTGGCCTTCTGCACGCTGATTATGACCCACGTGAACAACACGTAAGCCCAATCGTGCCGTTTCAAGCGCCGTTTTGAAAAATTAGGCTCGCACTCATCATCTTCAACCCAGAAGTCCGCAACCGCATTTTCAAGCGCAGCAACATCTCAGCGACCAAGCGTCGGAAAGTAATTCACATGCGACACACTACAGGACCGACAGCCAGTGGCATTAGCGTGATCCCGAAAAGCTTACATTTTTGTGACCTTTCTTTTTATAGATTTTCGTGTCATTTCAGTTGTTATTTAGATAAAAAGTCGTGAGAAACAATCGTAG
>MQUG01004178.1:0-18144 GCA_007213375.1 Steinernema feltiae | reverse complement strand
AATTCGTTTGTTTTCTTGTGACCTCTTCCTTAAGCTTACTCTCCGAATATCAAGTTTCTACAATGCCAATCGAAAGATGGACTAGCGATTTCTTTCCGAAAACTTCAAAATGGCGAAATTGTCTTTGTGACACCAATGGAAGGAATTTTCGATCCCGGAAAGCTCTGGAAGCTACCAAGCGTGATCATCCAACGGGTAAATGTGGAAGGGAAGCTTGACTTCACTAAACCGCACATTTCAGACAATCAACGTTTAAGAAATTCGGCTCAGAGAGGCGAATGTCCTCTTCATCCAGAAGGACGGAATTCTCATGGAGACAAGCACACTGACGTTCAAAAATGGAGAAATTTTTTGTGCTTTTCTCATTTACTACAGCTCTGTTTAGGATCGTTTTCCGTAACCGCATTGGCCCTGTTCTCTGCTCTCCCGATACTCGAAAACGTTGGTAATCCATTGTATACGGTTTTTTGGTTTCAAACGATCTCATACGTGACCTAATTTTGCGAAGACTTTTCAGTGGTGCCATGATGGATAAAGTGACAATTTTCAACTGAACCGAAGAGCAAACATTTTCGCCGTACAAGGAACTTTTATTTTAAAAAAACAATATTTCATTGCTTTCACAGATTACAGATATTTCACAGATCAGCGATAAACGCTGGTTTTTTTTATTTGCGATGTAAATCTTTTCATGAAGAGCAATTGTTAAAAGTGTCTTTGAGCGATTTTTTCCCCAGTTTTAGTAGTTTTAGATGATATTTTTGTTTGGCGAGTTTGTTATCAATTAGCACCGAGCAGGTCAAAGTAGTTCAGTGTATCAGTTAGAATTTTGCATCTCATCGTAGTGCATCTTATTTTGACAAGAGAACAAAATTTCTAAAGATTTCTAAAGACTCCATTTTTGCATTTATTCTGTTCACACATTTTACTCACAAACATCATAATTTTCAAAGTTATTTTTGGAAGGGATAGGGGTTGACTCCAGCAGTGACTACCAAGGACTCCAAGAAAGCGCGGCAAATCAAATCCAATCAAAAGCAAAGATTTAAAAAGACATTATCATGGTTTATCGAGTATCAGGGTTTTATCGGTTTGGGATACGGTCCATCTAGAGTTCGCTCGAATTCTTTTTTTCCCGTTCTTTTTACTTTTTTCAATTTTACAAAAAAAAAGTTGCTTTGCTTTGCGTTTATGCTTTGGCTTTCAAATGCTTTCAAACCATCTCGTTTAATTTAAATATCCGTTTAACCAAGTCTATCCGTTTACAAGATAAACGGAGGCTTTGCGCGCGAATCGCGCTTAAACGCTAGGCACAAAGTTATTTTTGCAGGAAAGGCACTTGTGCACTGCAGCAATGACAGAATGCGCGGCAAAGCATACAGTGCTGTGCAAATCATCTTTTTCAAATTGTTTTCTGGCGTTTTGACAAATGTTTTGGATTTGTTTTTGCTTGCTTCTTGACCTCACATTGGAGTTTGGTACAAACCGGTACGAACAATTTTTGGTACAATCCGTTCCATTTAACCGTGTTAAACCTTTTATAACTCCAACAAAGAGAGCGCATAGATTTAGCATAGATTGAAAAAAAGACAGATTGCTTGAAGAAAACTAGATTTTGTTTATGCCTATAACTGTAAGCTTCATTTTTAAGCACAAAACTACATGCTTTTGCTTTTGAAACGATCAATGCAATTAATATTTTGATGCAAGCATTTGAATTAGGACAATGCGTGAAGTTGGGATGTTTTTTTGAAGAAAGAATTTTTTATTTCCTTTTATTTTCAGAACTAATTTACAAAATACTTGAACCACGACTTGAACCACATACGACTTTTTCACCATAATTATTTCGCATTTTTGACGGAGGACACAATTTATTTATTTACCTTTTGCGATGAATAACCGGTCACGTCCTGTCAAACCAAATAAAACGGCTTTGATCTCAAGTTCAATCGGAATTTTTGCGACCCAAACTTTACAGTAAACGTTTAGTTGAATTAATTTATCTTTGACTGTGTTTAACCTTCTTTTTGAAATTTTGAATTACTTACTCTCGCAACGTAAATCAATCCATGTAAGTTATTTTTTGATCCTCTGGAACTGGGATTTACCTACATTACCGATTAATTTTTATATTAATAAGTGAATTCTTGAGTAATCACGCTTAGCCCACTCTTTCAACTATCAACGCTTTCAATGAAGAGTTGTTTTTAGCACAAAGTACATTATTGCTCTCCTTTCGACTATCCTTTCTGTCATTTATATCAACTTTTCAGGCTGAATAAACAAAAGAATTGAATAAGCGCAGCGATGAATGGTAAATTTTTTGGCTCAGGGTTCTGTCACCTTTCTTAATGAACCTGGACAGTGGACAGGCAAAAGAACGACAATTTCTCAACGACGGCGATTGAGTAGTTTTATTTTGAAACGATTAAGGAAGACAAAATAAGCCTTTTGATTTTTTTTTGGAGCGGAAGCCATGATGTTGCTAGTTTACTGCGAACTACAATAGCAGTGAACAAGTCTCCATTATCGCTGTATGTTGCAAGCTACTTGGACAATCCAGTTTATGTGCTATATTGTCTGAAATATTTTTGTTAGTGACAGAGTGAGTGAGTGGGTACATCGGCCAAAAATGGTTTGCTTGTATATTGCAAATCGTCTATTCATCGCATTTAAACCATTAGAAGGTTAATTTTTTTTAATTTATCGATTTTTACAAAAATTTAATAATTTATCAACTTTTAAAGTCCTTTTAACAAATTTTTGTGACAGTGACTTTCAAAGAAACATTCAAGTGATATTCAGTCAATTTTCTCCCAGGCGCTTTAAAGAAGCGTCCGTCTAAAGAAGCGAAACGTCCTATAGAAGCGTTAAAGAAGCGTCCTATATTCAGCTCAAAAATTGCAAGTTGAGGCCATTTTTTGTGAGAGTCTACATCCGCGACTCTTTGGAAATCGAATTTACAACAATTTTGGGCACTAGTGTACCTTAGACGACCACGCGGTATTTTAACCGACCACAAAATACTTTAGGCGACCAAAAAATAGTTTAACCGACCAAAAATTATTTTAGCCGACCAAGAATAATTTTAACCGACCAGAAAATTACTTTAAACGACCTCGCGACTTTAGCCGACCAAATTTATTATTTTAACCGACCTCAGGATTTTAGCCGACCGTCAATAGATTTTTAACGCAATTTTGATTTTAATCTTTTAATTCTTTTTACATATTATTCACATGACATTGACATCAGGCGCCAGGACGTTTCGGCGCCTGAAGGTTCAACGTTAGTTGGACATTAGCATATTATGACTAGTATCTGTACGCAGAATAGGAAGCCAATAAGCCTAAGATCAACCACGAAGGCAGTTAGCCTAAGGCAGTTACGGTATGATCAGCCTTGTACAAACCAAATCTAGCGCGAAGACAACTAAAGAATCATATCCTTCTTTTCAAACTTCTTTGTCCGTCGAAAAGTCGAAGTCGAAAAAGTCGAAAAGTCGAAAAAAGTCGAAAAAGTTCAGCGACATAATTTTGTGGCCGGTGCAATATGATTTGGTCGGTTAAAGTTTTAACACAAAACATTGGTCGGTTAAAGTATTCAGTGATTTGAGCTGGTCGGCTGAAGTTTTTTGCTGGTCGGTTAAAATATTTCTTGGTCGGTTGAACTAATTTCTGGTCGCCTAAAGTATTTTTTAGTCGGCTAAACTTCCATGGTCGGCTAAAATAACGATTAGTCGGCTAAAGTACACAAGTGCCCAATTTTGTAGTAGTGAAGCAATTAGAAAGCTGGCATCTTGTATTTAAATGCATGTTTGATTATCTTGTTTTGTTTTAAATCAAAACGTTATGATTTCAGGGAAGGTAGAGTCAACTCAAATTTTTGCTAACTGCTTCTTCAACCCTGGAAGAATCTTTGAACCAGAATCTTTAACTAACAGGTTATTATTCTGTGTTTTCCATTTCCAAAACCAAAACCGGATTAAGATTAACTTTTTTTAACAACAGGAAAGGAGTCGTGCGGTAGCAGAGAATGTACTGTAATGAAAACGTAATGAAAAGCAATGATTTAAAAAGACATAGTTTATCGTTTTATGGAGCTCTGTTGGTCTATCCGGTTAGGATTTTGTCAGTTTTTCTTCCATTTCTTTTTACGTATTCCAGAAGTTTCCTTTTCCCATTATCTAACCATTCCTTACACAGATGCACAGAAAAAAAAACAATTTTTGCCTTGTGGAGATGGTTTGGCATTTTATGCTTTCAAACTTACAAACTTACATTTGCTTACAAATGTTGCCGTTTATTCACAAAAATATAAACACATACACAAAAACAAAAAAAAGGAAGTTTTTTGTCGGCATCTTTCGGCATCGACTGCATAAATCGGCATAAATTCGGCATGAATCGGCATTTTTCTTCTCTCGTCAAACCGTTTATAAAATTTGTATGTATCATTTGCTGCTTGGTCAAATCCGTTTTCGCGCATTTCTGTAGCGGGGAGACAACTGAACCAATTCAATCATTTTTGCAGCAACATCCTCTTGGGATAGATGTCGGACGTTTATGTAATGAGTTGTTGTTTCATCGAAAATCGGCATTTTTTCTTTTCTCGTCCGTTTTTGCGCCTTTCTGGCACACCGTTTAGGAGTTTCAAACTTCAATTTAATCTGAATTCGAGAAGCCCAGAAGCGAGTTGACAAACCGACCGAGGTTATTTCCTCTGCATTTCTTGTTTTGATCGTCGATTTTTGTCAACTTCCCATTCGTAACCATATTATGCACTAGGAAAGCGATTGCATTACAGAAGTCCTGTCCACTGTAGTACAGTAGTCCAAGTTGTAGTCCACTTTCCGCGGCTTTTGTGAATGTTCAACTTCTGTTCAATCCACAGCGGTACACGGTTTCCGATGTGTACCGTAAGATCAACTAGAAAACGACATTTTTGAGCTTCGCATGTTTGAGCTTGTAAAATTGAATAGTTTATTCAATTGTTGCAGGCAGTAGTAACTTTTAACGTCATCAAAAATCAATAAAAACAAAATCTTTAACGTAACGATTGGTGTCCTCAATAGTTTAGACTGTCTAGTTTGAATCATTATTTGACGAGCAGTGTTAAACCCTTAACAATTGATTATATCTTTGAGATTCACTCAACTGTTCCTCTATTTTCTGTGCAATTTGGACATTATGAATTTACAGCATGTCATGAAGCAAGTCATTTGCAATTTATGGCAACGTTTCCATTGTTGTCTTTGAAACCTTTCATTTTAACTCTCATTCGTCTGAACTTATCTTTATCATTTTTGCAATTTATTTCAATATTTTTCGCTTCTCGCTCGGTTCGCTGTTTTTGTTTTCAGCGGCCACAATGAGGGAAACAGTATTAGATTGAATAAACGATTGATTAGCGGTGATTTTTTGGTGATTTTTTGACCGGCGATGAACGGTGTGTTGGCTACGGGTGTAATTTCTCTGAACGAAGAGCAAATGTTTAAAGTGTCTTTTTTGAACTTATGTGACTGATTTTTGTCGCTGAAATACCGTACAGTCTACGCTTCAGTCTTGTTTTTACGATATAATGTCTTTTAATTTAATTTCTTTTTTTGATCGCCAAAGCCAACTTGGCGCCATTTCGAAATGAAGCTTGCATCTCAGCCATTAAGAAAGTGCGCAAGTGCGTTTTTTGATAGGATCTGGAATATATTCTTGCGAGGCACTGGAATTCTTAGTTTATTCCGTGTTGGCCTGCGAACGTAGAAAAATGAATTCCAATTTTTGAAGACCTTTCGACGTAACTTTTGCTTAAATAGCATATTGCGCCTGGTCCATGTCCAGAGCAAATTTTGCTGACGAATCCATAACGCAAATTTCAGTTCATTTTTTGATGTTTGCCAAACGCACTCAGTGGCAATCAAGCTGAATAAGTTTATTCAAATGAAATTAGTTGAAAAAGTTCATTTTTGCACATATTCAGCCCGAAAATTGCAAGTTGAGGCTATTTTTGGGTGAAACAGTTGGGTCTAAGACGACGTGCTAACAAAGATGAAGTGGTGATTTATTTTTTTGCAATGAAGACCCTCCTTTTGCCCTAAACTGTTCAATTTTTTAAATTAAAAGCAATTGACGTTCAATCGCTTTTTTTGCGGTGGAACATTTCTCTAAAATGAAGAAGTATGGCATTCTGGTTCACGTTGTTTAAACTGCGAAAGAACGTATGGTCTGAGCAGAACAAAACGCAACAATGCTTATCGAGCAATTATCACTATTTCCACTATTTTGCGATTTCAATCACCTCATGGCAGATTAATTGTGCTTGTTTGTTATCTTTGTTGGCTGCTGTGCATCATTTAATTTTTTTTGCACAGAATTCCGGTAAATTTTGAAGTTTAATGTCAATAATTTTTGTTCTCATTCCTTCTTTTCCTCGTCTTCTCTCAAAAGGCTTTTTGGAACGAAACTCGAGTAACAAGACAACAGCTGCACTCGCCGATGTGATTGCATACATAGAGCCCTAATCGGTAGGAAATACAAAAAACAAAAATTTTTGTCTTCGTTCTTCATCGTACTTCATCTTGGTCATGCTTGTTTAGCACCCATTGTTTCGAAATGAACTGTTCATCCATCACCTTTTTTAATTTATGAATGGCTCCTGCACTTCAGATGCGAAGGTACAGATCAATTGCAAATACAACTAGTTTGCTTGCCTGTAAACAGAGCTGGGAAAGTGATCAATCAAAAAAAAAATAACAAATTGCTAGAAAACAGTTTTATAGACCAAATTTTTGGTAAAGCTTTCATAACTTTCATTTTTGCATGTTACACATCAACAGGAACCAAACCCGGTAGCATTGTCCAAGCAAACAATTAGATTCCATGTAGCATCAGCAGAAATATCAGAAAAGAAAACAATTTTTGAACACGGCATCTCCATCGCATCAATCGCCTCCGCCTCGTGACGGAGCATGTACATAGCTTGTTTGAGATCGATAATTTTTGAGTGAAGGAGTCTAATTTTTAAAAATGAACTCGTTTTCTCCTTGATTTTACCCTTTTACCCTTTTCGACAAGAGCTGTGCAGATTACAATTACAATTGTAGCACAAAAGTTGCTCGAATAATTTTTGAAGGCTTTTTCTGATAGGTCAATGTTGTTGTCTGAGCATTGTGAGATTTTTGGATGAAGAGATGCGCAACAGATTACACAGAAAAAGGATTCTGTTGAGGGTAATAGGGTAGCCTTTTTGAAAGTATGTAACGTTGGTGACGTTTAAACAATTTTGCGATTCTTGGAGCAATCTTAGAATTTTCTATTCCACATCTGCTCGACTGAATTATTTTTGTAGAAAACCTTGCGGTGCAGAGCACCCTTAACAACATACTTGAGTATCTTAAAACTTAGCTGTTCTTGTGGATTAAACCAATAAAGGATTTCAAGTACATTATTGCGGCAGTCTTCAGCTCCCAACATGTTTCTGAACACAGAATTGGTAGTACGGCACGATAGCCGAAAACACGTTAATTTGATGTTTTTGCCGCTTTCATCATCAATTCTTGTTCAACACTCTTTTTGCGCGAGTCTGCATTTGGGTTGATCGCATCCGTATTTGTTTTACAGTTTTTGCACGTGGCTCCTCAAAGGCACCAAGTTCAGTCTCTTTGCAATCAGTTTGCAACCCGTTGAGAGGTCTATGTGCTTTGGATTTTTGATTCCAGGCGCAACAATCCCGATTTTGCAATTTTTAAACACGATAATTTTTGATGGCTTTACCTACTACTTGTTGTTGAGAACTCAAACAACAACAGTGTTGTTGTTGATTTTTGAACGGACAGATGCACCACAAATTCTACAGAAAAAAAAGGATTCTGGCTTTTGTGCAGCGTAACAAAGCCTTTTTAAAGTCTTTTACCAAGTTGGTGACTTTTAAACAATTTTTGCAGCCGAGCCGGATTTGCGGTTTTACAGTTTACATTAAGAGCACCCTAAAAATAACATATTTGAGTGTTTTATTCTCTTGTGAACTTTACTATTCTTGTGGATTAAACTAACACATCTTTTCATCATGTCAACATCTTTTTGAATGTTTGGAATTTTTGGAATTTCTCAGCAATGTAGCAATTAAATCTTCTTTTAAATCTACTTTGCGAGCTATGCCGCTCACAAGGGAGTTTCCAGTGATAATTGGTCCTAATCACGCCAACGCTATCAAAACGCCCACACTGATTGTGAAAACAGCATGCTCTAATCCAAACAAAGCAAAGGTGATGTTTGAAAGTAAGACATAAGTTATCAGTGAATGTTATAGTCATAAAAATGATTGTTTGTAGTAGCTGAAATTCTCGATTTTGCAATTTATAAAACTTTTTTGAAAGTTTTTCTTCAAACAAGCTTTGTTCCTTTTTAGGGACTCAATTTAAAACTAGGTGCTATTTAATACCGATTAGGAAAATGACACACATATGTGGCGCGGGTTTCAAAGCAGCGCTAACTACAAATTTCTTAGTTTGCAGCTTACGTCTTGTCGTGACAAACTTTACAATTTCTTTTTGTACTTGAGACGTGATCAAAATCAAATGCCCAAACTGTAAAACTGAAATTTCAAAACGAATTTTTGTCGGCGATCCTTGGATCCACTCATATCCACACATGATGAATGTTCCGCTCCAAACCGGTTTATTTAAGTACTTTCAATACATTTCTGAAAGGTTCCTTTGATTGACGAACGAATTAGATGTCATTTAAGGTATGATTTGACTGATAAGTGCAATCGTGGTGGTGCCTGGAATGTGGAAGCTTGCGGCATTAGAGCCTTTAGCCGTCATATCGAGTAATGCAAAGCAATTTGATTTTGAAGTGAATTTTGTGGTTCACAAGGTTTTCTTTGACTTGAATTGTTCGTCTAGAATAAACCTGCCGCAATAAACTAGCCCTAGGCTTCGGCTTGACTATGTCGGAATTGTTCCTGTTCTTAGCTGAAATAATCTCAGATAGCAGATGTCAAATCTAATCTGTCTGAAAAAAACCGATTCAACTGAGCCTACTGATTTTAATAGTAATGAAAACCGTGAAGAGCGTGATTTAATGAGCCATTTAGCGGCTCAAGCAAACATGATGGTGTTTGGAATGTTTTTCTGGGCACAATTAGATGTGCGCCTTAGACCTAGTAACCGTTTGGTAATCAAATGGCGGAACACAATGCACCACACTTTTGCGTAAATATTTTATATTTTTTCTGAGAGTCGGACAAATCAAACCGGCGACAAATCGGAAATCGAATTTACAACGATTTTGTAGTGGTGGAGCATTTATACTAGGAAGCAGACATCTTGTATTTAAAAGCTAGGGCAGCGCCTGGCTCGTCAGAGAGCAAATTTTTGTTGTGAAATTCATCAAACAAATTTCTTTTCATTTTTTTTCACTTGTTAAAATGTTAAAATTGTTAATATTTAAAGATTGTTAAAATGCAATTAGTTGAAGAAGTGTACTTTTGCATATATTCAGTTCAAAAATTGCCAGTTGAGGCCATTTTTTGTAATCAGCAGTTCTTAACGACGTTGTATGTAACATAGCAAGATGTAACATGATTTGTTTGCTTTGCACATATTCATGCAAAACAAAAAACTTGTGAACCGAGTGAACCCTTGAATTCCTTTGTATTTTAAGTAAGTTTTTGTGAGAGTCTACACCCGCGACTCTTTGGAAATCGAATTTACAACAATTTTATAGTAGTGAAGCAATTTGAAAGCTGGCATCTTGTATTTAAATGCATGTTTGTTTATCTTGTTTCAGGGAAGGTATAGTCAACTCAAATTTTTGCTAACTGCTTCTTTTACCCTGGAAGAATCTTTGAACCAGAATCTTTAACAAACAGGTTATTATTCCGTGTTTTCCATTTCAAAAGCCAAAACCGGATTAAAACTAACTTTTTTTAACAACAGGAAAAGGAGCCCTTTTTTAATTTGTCGTTTATCTTGACTTTAAACTCCATTTTTGCACGAAATCGCAATTGTGTTTTTTTCGTACAATACACATTTTGTTCACAAACGGATTCATCGCATCAAAGCATCAAATTTAACCAAGATCACACAGATGTACAAAAAAACAATTTTTGCCTTGTGATGTGGCATAATGCAGGTGCTCTAGTTAACTAGTTTCGCTTTTGAACTAGGAGGAGCTAGGATGGCAGATCTCATTTCTGGTTTTATAAATTTACTTGCTCTATTCCGCACTGATGCACATGAGTTTGTCAGCAAATAGTTTTTTAATTTTTTTTTTGAGCTAATAACATCCGAACAATTTTTTCTCAAATTGATTTAACAATTGTTGCAAACGTTTTTGGTTAAACCTTGATGTAACATTTTTGTCAACAAGTCAACAAAACGTTTATTTTCGTTCAAACAAAACGTTCAATGTTGCCATAGCAAAGTCATCAAAATGCAAAAGCCAAAGCAAAGTGTGGCCTTAACATCGGATAGCGCATAGCAATAAATATATATTCAGAAAATGCGAAATTTTTGTATCTGATTTATTTATTTTTGGACACCAATATCTTGTGCTGTAGGCTGTAGGATGCTTGCGATCCACCACGTCCTGTCAGTGAAATTTGTTTCTCAGGCGTTTCCTTTTCTGTAGGAGGTGTTTCTTCATTGAAAAGAAGGTTTGCTTTGTGCTACAAACGCGACCGTTAGTGGAGAGCATTTTTATTCAGGAGCTTATTGAACCTCAATGGAAAGGTATCAATCAGATTTTTGCAGAGTGATCTGTCGGTCGCTGAAGATGGAAGTTGCTTGCACGGTCGGTTTTAGTAAACTTTCTGTCGGCCACAGAGGTACGCGTTTTGTTCCATTGTGTACGTTCCGAAATACCAGAAAACGACATTTTGATCTTGTCGGGGATCTACACAGCCAAAGCACATAGTTGCAGTTTTTACCTTGCGTAGTGACCTTTGAAGTCATCAAAAAGCAACATGTGGCATATGGCAGATTAACATTTTTGCAAGATGATTGAATAGCCCATTTAGAATTTAGCATCTATTTGGGATTTAGTTTTCAAACTGATTCAAATTGATGCTTTAAGACCAATTGTGTTCTTGCGGTATCCCCTCCAATTGGTTCCTTGCCCTACCTAGAAGGTGATATTTTGCGGTATCGGTAATTCACCACCAAAATCATCTCCAATTTCTGCCAGTTTAAATTTAATGTAGTTATTTTTTGTTCTTAGACCGTCGCATTGATCGGAAATCAATGATCAAAGGAAACATTTTAGACTTTTTCATAACTTTTATATTCCGAGATTTGAAAATTTTAAAAAAAATTATTTAAATTTTAAATTTTTCATGAATTGTCTATGAAAACATTTATTTTACTGTTTGTTCAATTTTTGTCAATCTTCTTTTTGTGTTTAATCTGTTTTACCAATCGAACTATGACTATAACTAGTTTTTTCTGTTATCCATGCAAATGCCTATATCGGGGTGCACACAAATCAATTTACTTCATTTTCTGTGTTCCTTTAAATTTTCAATTGATTGTCAAGTGCGCTTGTCATGCTTATTTGCATTAGCTAAGCCCTGCAGTGGGCTTTACGTTAGCACTGACTCAGTGCCACTGAGTCACAAAATTGAGTAGCATTTTTGAATAAATTGAGTCGGTGCTCTCATATACTTTCTCACTTTTCTAACTGATTACTTTTGATTGTGATTCTATGCACAAATTAAAACAACATCACTTTGTTTGCAAATAGGTAGTTTTAATTATTTTTTGCCGCACTACAACCTCATAGGTACGCTGTTTTCGATATCAACTATCCGAAATATCAGAAAACGACATTGTGAGCCAATTAGGCCAATAACCTATAGTTTACTTAATTTTTTGCTGATGTCGTAAATGCTTAACAGCATCAAAAATCAGGTAAAAATTTTTTGGTGAGGTTAATGTTGACAATAATAGTTTAGATTGTCATGGTTGAATCATGTTTTGACGTGCGTTGTCAAACATCATCAAGTGGAGAATAATCACTCAGCAGAGTAGCATCTTTGAGAAAAATTGATGGGCCCATCTAGATTTTTTGCGACTGATCTGCTCTTACCCTTCCAGCTAGCGATGTTGTGAAACTACACCTGCTATTTTGGTGTTTTTTTTCTTGCATCTACAAAGGCACACGGTTATATATTTCTGCGGTATATTTAGCATTATTTCTCAAAGGCTGAATGTTGCTGTTCCAATTTAATTATATCTTAAACCAATTTAATTCATCCTTTCATTCCATCGTGTTTGCTGTTTAAAAACAAATTTTTGCCCAATGTTGTCCTGTTCTAGTATGGAATTACAGTCCAATTACAACAATTTTCTACATGGACTGACTGTCTTCAATCGGGAGCTTAATTTACAGCTTAAAGCAGAGTAATGTCTGTTTTTGTTGGGTCCGTACAATGCACTAGGCGTTGAAATTGTTTGTACAACCAAACAGGTCACACTGTGGCGATGTCCATTTTAAACTTCATGGGTTTCCTTTCTAAAAAAGACTTAAATTCAACATTTACATTTTAATAATTTTTTTTCAATTTGATTTAATAATTTTTGCTAACGTTTCGTTAGACCTTGATGTAACATTTTTGTCATCAGGTCAACAAAACGTTTATTTAGCTGAAAATAAATCAGATTGCAATTGATAAAGCTCATTTTTGCATATATTCAGCTTAAAATTGCAAGTTGAGGTAAACCTAAGGGCGAACCTCTGTGGAAATGATCGTTTTTTTAGCGAAACCGTTATATCAACTTCTACAAAGTAGTTTTGTGCGTGTCATTCATACTCATTTCAACTTTTGTTTTGAATATCACATTGCTAGGGCAGCGCCTGGTCCGTGTCCAGAGCAAATTTTTGTTGACGAATCCATAACGCAAATTTCAGCAGTTAATTTTTTAATGTGGAGCCAACCGCAACCGCACTCAGTGGGAATCAAGCGGAATAAAATTGTTAAAATGAAATTAGTTGAAGAAGTTCACTTTTGCATATATTCAGCTCAAAAATTGCAAGTTGAGGCTATTTATGGGTAGAGCATTTTGGTCTAAGACAATGTGATAGCAGAGATGAAGTGGTTATTTTTTTGCATTCGGGACCCTTCATCTGCCCTAACCTTTTCAATTTTTCAAATTAAAAGCAATTGACATTCAATCGCTTTTTTGCGGTGGAACATTTCTCTAAAATGAAGAAGTCTGAAGCATTCTGGTTCACGCTGTTTAAACTGCGAGAGAACGTATCCTCTCAGCAGAACAACAATGCTTATCGAGCACGTATCACTATTTTCAACTGAAATTTGTTGCTGCATTAAAAATTTTGGCGAGCATTCTGGTAAGTTTTGAAATTTAATGTCAATAAGCTTTGATCCCATTTCTTCTTTTGCTCGTCTTCTCTCACCATCTTATTTGCAGCTCTATTTTACACGAGAAAAGCCACTCAGTAACAGAACAGTCAAAATGAATTGGTGTTTTTGTTAATGCGAAGCAACCGGTGGGTAGCTGTTTGACCTAAAACAAGGAGATAGTAAAAATGAAATCGTGATTATTGTGCGACGAGACGTTGCATTATTGAAGGCCTTCCTTCGCCATTAACTTATCAATTCCAAAACTTAAGAGGCTACGTTCAATCATTTCTTTTCGTTTAATCGTTTAAACTTTTACTCAAGTGTTGCAGTATGGTAGAGTATTAATCATCATGTTGAACGTGTCAGCGGCCATGTCCTTCAACAATTAAGGCAAACAGTATTACACTGAAATAACACAGAGATGAACGTTGATTTTTTTGGATTAGGGTGTAAAGCTCTTTTAACTAACAGCAAATGTTCTTTTCATTGAAGGCTTGAACTTGTCAACAAACCGTTTTTCTAGCCACTCCATTGCAGAGAATGAATATACTTTGCTAGCTGTGCCCTCACAAGTATTATTCATTTTTCAACGAACTAATTTTCAAACAACCTTGTTATATAACAGATCAGCAGTTAAATAGCTTATTTTTGTTTGTTGAAAGCACGCTAGACTTGATCAACTTTTGTCTCAGCTTTAAAAAAAATGGGGCGCTTTTGCTCCTTAAAAAAGGAGAGATTTGTTGTTGTTGAATCGTCAAGAATAAATTTTGTGGTTTTCGCTTGAGGAAAACTTGAAACTTTAGCTTTGCCACTATCAATCGCTGCGCTCAGGTTTTATTAAATAGAAGCTTGAGCGTAACGCCCCATTCCGACTAGCATTCTAGAACAATAGCAAGTTCCTGGACGAGTTTAACACGAGTTTCCGAGCCCCGAAAAATACTCATTAGGTTTCGCATACGAAGAGCTTGTGTTTAGCTTTTTGTGTTTTGGGTCGGTACGCGACAACTCGGCGTTGGGACGATTCCGCGCCCGAATTGTTTTTGAAGTTAACATAATTTCTATGACAGAGTTCAAGTCTTCTGCGCCTTGCGCACGTTTTAAACGTTACCGGAGGAAAATTTGAGCGAAGACTTGTTATTCTTACGTCGTGAAAAAGTGAGAAAGATGTGAGAAAGAGATATTCTCTCCGGTCTTCACTGATTTAACCCAACTTTGAGCGACTAACGAGGCCAAACATAAAAGCCATATGTTATATGCTTTTGGCTAGAGATACTTGGACTCTAGTGTCTTGGAGCAAATCAGAACCGTGAGAATTGCAGTCCGTGGAGTTGTTAACTTATTCTTTAACGCACCCATTGCTTTGAAATCACATATACGGCCGTACTAATTGTTTTCTTGTCCTGGGTGCAGGTACCTTTCATATGTTTTCACGCAACACCGGTTACGTGGGAGTCTTCATGTGATAATTGGCCATTGTCAGGCCAACGTCGTTTTTGTCAACTTGACTGTTTTTAATTTAAGACAATGCGCTTCAATGTTGCGTGAAATGAGCATTAAATTCCACTAGCCATTAGAAAGCAGACATTTTACAGCAATAACCCACTAACAGACTGCTTTCATATCATCTCTATCTATCTATCAATCTCTATCAATAGTATCTCAGTCTGCTCTAAGTCCGGCCAGTTCCCGAAAAATAGTTACGATCATTTTTTGCGCTTTTGCGTAGGAAATAACTTTTAGTTGGATGATTCAGAGACGCTCACAAAACAACAATTTTTGCATTCGTCATCATCTTACCACACGTTGGTCTCGAAGTTGTTTCGAAACGAACTTGTAAGGATGTTCATCTCTCGAAAAACGCCTAGAGCCAAGATCTGTGTGAGCTTTTGATGATTTTAATTGGGAATTTTTGCCGGTAATAATTTCACGTTAAACGCAAAATTGGTTCGAACAAAATGTACAAAGGTGAGGGTAAAACATGCGTTGTTTTGACGAACGAGATTCTGAGATAATTTTAGTTTGCGTTTTACGTCTTTTCAGGATATTATTCAAAGTATGTCATTGTTTGCGCTTATTTTAATTTGACCATCTAGAGACGGTCACAAAACAACAATTTTTGAAGTTCGACACCGTAACTGATCCGCATCTCTCGTAAAAAGCCTAGAGCCAAGATCTGTGTGATGAGTTTTTAATTTGATGATTTTAATTGGAAATTTTTGTATGACTACAACCGTTAATACCGTTAAACACAATAATAACAGGTTGCAACAATCGTGAGACAAACGAGAGAGAGCTTTGTTCGTCATGCTTGTTTAGCTTAGCACCCGTTGTTCCCAATGAACTTGCCTGTCTGGAAAAGCGCTGGAGCTGAATAGACTCAACCATCAATTCAGGCTACGAGTGCGTCATCAAACACGACAGCCTATATTAATTTGCCAATAAAGTACAATAATTTGACAGGCTGGAACAAAATGTACAAAGGTGAGGGTAAAACATGCGTTGTTGTTTCGAATGACGCGATTCTGTGATATTTTTGGTGTTTTTTGGATATTTTCAGGATATTATTCAAAGCAACTGTTTTCGCTCATTTTATTAATTTCATTTGACATTTGAGAGAGCAACTACAACAGGACGCACTTTTGTTTTGCGTCTCGTTAGTCTGTTGATCAGACTGGAGAAAATCCGTTTGACCGCATCTCGATACGCCTTGAAGAAGACCAAGTAGGCGATTGCGGAAACGCCTCCGTGATTGCTGAGAACTACCACGCTGATCATGAAGATTTCTCGGTTGTAGGGTGCCACCGGAAAGATGAACGCGAAAACGATGAGAACAAACGGAACTCCGCCAAAGAGCATCGCCACACCGGTCAGCGTGAGAAGACTCGCGAAGACCTTCTTCTGAAGGGCCAACGTTTGCTCGTTGGTGATCACTTTTTGAAGTTTTCGAACTTTTCGTAAGAATAAGACTGAAGAGGCGACGATAACGAGGATTCCAACGGCAACACCTGTGGCATAGATACACTCAAGAACAATATTCACCATGCCGTTAGGGTTTAAACAAAAATCATATTCAGTATCGGGAAGTTCGGCCATGCTTGAGCAGTTTTTGAAGCAAACGCCCATTTTGCTTGTGATTGGAAAGTAAAGTAGAGCGAAGGCAACGTGTGATACACCACAGAGAGCAAAAACCCAGGCTGGTTTGATGCAAGCGGCCAGCTGTGGATGGACAAATACGATGTAGCGGTGCGGGAAAGCGAACAGCAGCGCAATGGAGCATTCGGTGATGAAGAAAACGATTAGAAGATACAGCCAATAGCCAAGATCTTTGCTATTAACGAAATTTCTGGATATTCCGTCCGCTCGGAAGCAAACAGCGGGAAACAGCGGGTAGAAGTGTATAAAGACGGTGATGAAATTGCAGAGAAAATTCCAGAACATTGTGTTGAGAATAAAGTAGGAATAGTAGCGGAGTTGCGGTGGCGTGTGACGGACGATGACGTAAATTGCAAAGAGTTTAAGTGGGATATGAGTGCAAGTAGTTATGTCGAGAAAAAGACTGAAGAGAGCTTCGTATTTCTTGTCCGACATTGAATGAAGAGTATGCAACAGCCATGGGAAACGAATTAACTTTTGATTTGTAAGCTCCGTTCCCAGTGGGTGGAATTCTCAGGGTTGTGAGGTCGGGAACATGAATTTTTGAAAGTGCGAAAATCTGTTTGTTTTGTCGAATACGATAAATAGTGTTTTCTTCAGCTTTAATCAACTCCACGCGGTCTTCATAGCCATTTCTACGAACGGTTTGATACCGGCATTTACTTGAATCTGAGTTCGAGCCCTATGTGGCGGTTTTCTTAACCAATCTAGTATCTATGGAAAATACGGAAAAATGAAGCTTACCGTCTGGCAAACGACGATATGCACAACTCTAACGGAAAACGAGGTTTCTGGAATGCCACGCGTAGAGAATCTGAGAAAGATTAAGCTTTGTGCGTCCCGCTGGAAACAATAGGATCGTGTGTCATTGCATTACTGACTCACAAACTTGGCAAATAAAAAACTAAGATATCCAAGTTGTTTAAAGACATGGCGACGCACTTCACCCATGTGGTAAACAACGTCATGAGCTGTCCGCTGTGTCCTACTCTTCCCCCCACGCAAGCTCCGGCCACAACTTATTTTAATGTTAGTAATTCGTTTGTTTTCTTGTGACCTCTTCCTTAAGCTTACTCTCCGAATATCAAGTTTCTACAATGCCAATCGAAAGATGGACTAGCGATTTCTTTCCGAAAACTTCAAAATGGCGAAATTGTCTTTGTGACACCAATGGAAGGAATTTTCGATCCCGGAAAGCTCTGGAAGCTACCAAGCGTGATCATCCAACGGGTAAATGTGGAAGGGAAGCTTGACTTCACTAAACCGCACATTTCAGACAATCAACGTTTAAGAAATTCGGCTCAGAGAGGCGAATGTCCTCTTCATCCAGAAGGACGGAATTCTCATGGAGACAAGCACACTGACGTTCAAAATGGAGAAATTTTTGTGCTTTTCTCATTTACTACAGCTCTGTTTAGGATCGTTTCCGTAACCGCATTGGCCCTGTTCTCTGCTCTCCGATACTCGAAACGTTGGTAATCCATTGTATACGGTTTTTGGTTTCAAACGATCTCATACGTGACCTAATTTTGCGAAGTCTTTTCAGTGCTGCCATGATGGATAAAGTGACAATTTCACTGAACCGAAGAGCAAACATTTTCGCCGTACAAGGAACTTTTATTTTAA
>MQUG01004177.1:0-42315 GCA_007213375.1 Steinernema feltiae | reverse complement strand
AATCCAGTAACACAAGAGACGCCATTCTTTCTCTTTGCCAGCGATAATGTCTCCAAAGTGGTTCTAAAGACGCCGACGTGCGTTTTCATCACCACAGCGACGAGTCTGGATCTCAAGAAGCTCACTTTCACTACCGTATACCGGAACAACACCTGTGATACGATTAGCGCCACTGAGTTCCTAAACGCAACTTCGGAGACAACGAAAAGCGGGAAATTCTGCTTTGATGATGACGCGGAGTCGATTTTCATCAATTCTGGCGACTTATTCGATGGATTGGACGATTTCTCTAAAGAGTGGAGGAGTACGGTAATGCTGTTTCTCGCGAAGAGCAGCGTGGAAGGTGAGCGATCAGCTATGTTGCTTCTGTAAACGCTGTTTTAGGCTCCTGTGAGGAAATGGGCGACTTGGGCGGAAACGTGATCACTTCAACGAACATGTACACACTGAAGCCGTTGAGCTTCAGTGCCGAGTGTCCAGCCTACGTTCTATCGTCGTCCAACGTCCAAAACGAGATAAATCAAGAGAAAATGTTCTGTGCAATGAGCGCCGTGGCGTTCGATCCATCGATGAAGGTCAGTTCTGGCAGCTAGCGCCTTTGCACAAGTAGTTTAGGCCATCTTAACCGCTCAATGACTTTCAGAAGCAGGTTTTACCGCCAAACGTCGTAGTCGACATCGAAACAATCCAATCGGGAGTCAAACCGATCGCCGATCTTCGCATCTTCTCTATGAAGTAGGTCGTTGAAAATACAACAGTAATCGTCTACAGTACTCTTGCAGTGGCCAAAACACGGTATCACCTTCGCAATCGATGTACGGAACAACGATTCTGCGAAACGCGTTTGTCTTCAGAACAAATTCTTCGCAGTTGATCACCAAGACTCTTGTCGTGGGATTGAGCGAGCCGAACGACAACGGAATGAGGGTTGAGACGTTGGGAGCGCACGTGTGCGAGCTCACAACCTACGCGGCGGACAGTTGGGTCGATTCTAATCCTTTCAGCGAGGAGGAATTCCTCTTCAACATGGGAAAGATAATGCCATTATTCTATACGAGTTACAAGTTTGAAATTGCGCCATACGACGCGGATTGCGTGAATCTCACGATGTACGGGCAGTATCGCAACAACCAAGAGTGAGTTTGTGAAAATAGGCCTAACTTAAAGGCCAGCTTTCAGCTTCAACTTTCCAAACGTCACCGGAATCAAGGAGCTCACAAATGTGTACTACGTTATGGTCAAATTCCTTCGCAATCCACGAGCCGATTGCAAGGGCGCTCAGGTTCGATTCCACTACTTGGCGTCGGTGCCATCAAAGCCTACCGTACCTCCTACGACCACATTTCTTCTTACATCTACCACCGCGTCGACTACGCCAAAACCAACGAGTGCTGTTACGACTACGGTAACCAGCGGTCAGATCACTACCAAATCTCCAACAGCAGGAACGGCAACAACGAAGACTGTCGGGAGGACTACGGTAGCGAGCAGTCAGTTTACCACCAAACCCGCAAAAGCAACAACAACTACAATTGCAACAACAACAACAGCGACGACAACTGATGCGAGGACAACGGTAACGAGCGGTCAATTTACCACCAATTCTGCTCCTCTTCCGACTACCACAACTTTGCAGTCTTCATCAACAAAAACAGTAATTTCTACCACCGTACATCCCGGAAATTCTGGTAAAAAGCTCATTTTGTGATTTGAACATTGATTTAATGGTTTAGGAGGATCTGCACCCGCTCAAAGTATCGCAATTTTAATTGGATTGTTCTTGATTTATTGTGGTTTGTTGTAAAAATGAATTTTTTTATGTGATGGCAGTTTGATATAGCAATTTTTAAACAAATTTTGTTTAAAATTTTGTTATCCCTGAAAATTTCACAAGATTTTATTTTTCGCGCAGAGACACATGGTTATCCTGTTTGTCGTCTAACGCCGTCAGAAGCCTTTTAATCACAGATTGACTGATAAGCAATTACTCGCTCGTCAAAAGACTGTTTGACGTATTTCCACTTTCAACTTTGTTCAGCTTCTTGCTTAAGCTCTTGAAAACCAAAATTCCGTCATTTTTGGATGTTTATTGCCAACGGAAAGCACTGATAAGTCTGTGACAACCCACTGATAAGGGAACGAGCCATCCTGTCTATCTGGGTGTCACTGTGTGTCATTCCAGAGCTACCAACGTCTCAAGCGAGTGAGTCGCTTGGCTCTATTCCATCAGATTTCATCACCGGCGTCTGACTGGCCAACTCTTATATTTCGCAAATCTCTCTGCTTTGCGCATTGAGCACCCAATCCCCGTGTGTGGTCAGCGCGAAGTCGATTATTTTGGTGCAACTGAGCATTCGATGAGTTACCATGATAATCGATTTCTTGCCAATCAACACTCAGTGGGGCCATGTCACTAAGATGATGCTTTAGTGAAGAATTTTGGTCAAAAATTTTAATGGGCGCAATTTCAGCCTTATCGCTGGCTGATTTAAACCACACGCCAAACGGGATGTGACGATATGCTAAAGGAACCACTTTTAAAATTTCGTTCTAATTTCCGATGGCTAATCTAAGTGCGAAATGACGTTTTTAGAACAGAAGAGTGCTTTGGTGGTCATGTTGCGAGTTGTGTCTTGGTTGTCGCGCATTCTGCTCATGATTTATGGACTACTCATAAGGAAGTTGCGTTGGATTTCGCTGCTAAAATGACAGAAAATGGAGTTCTGTTGGCAAACATTTTTGGCAAAATTAAATTAAGCTCTGTCCACGTTGTTCAGGAAGTTCAAATGTGTCTAAAAAAAGTTTTTATCTTCTTCCACTGGCCGGAAATAAAGAAGAACGAAAACACAAAAGTGCAAGACGACTAAATTACGTCAATTTACGCGGCTTCAGATAAACTTCCTTATGTGCTGAACATCGAAAACATCGCACTCCAGAGTTAATCAAACATATTTTGGGATTTCCGGGAACGTTTCACTCACTTTTACACCTTTGGAGAGAGGTTTGAATATCAGTTAAACGTTTCGCTCACCGCTGGACGTTTTCAGACACTCAACGATGTCCGTTTTCAGACAATTTTTAATCTGTCCGTTTTCAGACAATTTTCAATCTGTCCGGTTTCAGACAATTTTTTATTTGTCCGTTTTCAGACAATTTTCAATCTGTCCGTTTTCAGACACTCATCGTTGTACCTTTTCAGACAATTTTGAAATTTCAGTGTAGCGTTTCACTAACTTTTTCAGACACAATGCAATTTCAATGAAACATTCCAGACAATTTCATCAGCACTCGCGCCCTCTTTTTCATTAGACCAAAAACCCAACGCTCCCAAAAGTCCACACATCACATCAAAAGGTCAAAAACGTCAAATCACGCAACGCACCAGACGCCGACTTCCTCATCTCCAAGAAAAGCTCCAAAATTAATTGATTCGCGTTGAGCAAATTTGCCCTTATCCACCAGGGCTCCACCCATTTCCTGGACCTCAAAAGTCGCCCCGCTGCGCACAACGTCTTGAGCAACTGTCCTTTAATATTTAATTACGACCTAATGAAGTCCTCCGGTTGTCCTCTCGCTTGCACGGCAATCAATTTAACGGGCGGAACACCACGAAAAAAGCTTTTTTGGCGCTTTCGTTCAAAGAGCGACGACCGCAGGCTCCACCCCGCTCCCAAAAATGCGTTGTCCCATTTTCAAGAGTACCCAGAAGTGCAAGCCTAAAAGCTTCGCGTTGCGGACAACGAAAGGTTCTTCCTCTCCTGATGTTCCCGCAGCTGTTGGAGCTATTCAATTACGGATGCATGGTTGAACTCGCGATCTGTTGGCGTCGCCAACGTTCATCGGTCACTCGCGCGCGCGTTAACTTTGTTTGTTGCGCCAAGTTAAACAATGCGTTTCTTGTTCAGGCGTGTTCAAGCGTGCTCACTCTTCTGGACACTCTGCATTGGTGAACGGAGTGGTCAACGACGACGCGGTTGTTTTGCTGCTAGAGCGCTAATGAATGTGCTGAAAATAATTTTCTAAATGGATTGCTAAAAGGCGTAATTCTTGGTTATTAGGGAAAGATTTACATCTTATGCTTTGATTAGTTACTAACTAGCTACGTTCTGTGTTGACGCGATTTTCGTCTGTGTTATGAAGTTGGTTTTTCGACAAAGTTGGAATTCAGATTTTCGGAGATTATCAGACTCTGAAATCCTTCTGCGTCTGAAAAGGTGAAATGGCGAGTGAAACATTTCACTGTCTCATTGTCTGAAAAAGTGGAAAAATTGTTCGGAATGTGTCACTGAACATCAAAATTGTCTGAAATCTTCAAAAATGGATTTCAGTTGAACGTTTCACTCATCATTCCACTTTTTCAGACACAGACAGATTTCAGTGAAACATTCCAAATAAATTTTTCACTTTTTCAGACAATTTTGAATTTCTCGTTTCAGTTTCACTCGTTAATTCTCTGCAATATTTCACACCGTTTTGATACAACTCTCCTGTGAGAAACCGATGACTTACCTCCTATTCTAAATGTCACACCGTGACCTAGGACAAAGCAACCGCCACCAGCCACACAAAACAGAATTTTCGCAAGCATGTTGACACTTGAATCTCTGGTCTTGTCGGCGCATAAATTTGCCCTATTTGGCGCAATTGTTTTCGATTTGCCTACGCAGCTTCTCTCTGATTCATGGGCTTGTTTTGCGTCGTCGTGCAGGGCAAGTTTCAAATGTCTCGAAAGCAATTTTGAGACGTATTTTGTCTGTTATTTGAGTCTGTTAATAATTGGCGGTTTTGTGGAACTATGAGGCTAATGAGGTTGTCTGACTTGCGGTGGGAGGGAAACATTTCACTAAAATTTGTCTGAAAATGTCTGAAAAGAATTTGTCTATGTCTAGTTTGAAAAAAACGAAATAATCATTGAAACATTCCAGTGTTTTTTCAATTTTCACGCCCGATCATCAGTTTGTGTGCTCTGTTCCATGTCCTCTGATCATTCCAAATCATCCACATCACCGACAATCGCATGAATAATCAAAAAACAGCCGCACTATAGCGCACGTTGTACGTGAGAAGGCGCACTCCCTCGTTGCCGATTAAATCGACTTTTTAATGCCCTCGCGCGCTTTTATATGTGCATTCAAACACAACAACGTTGATGCGTTGAAGAGAGGCCGCCAGCCGCGTCCGCAATCCCGAGGAGCGTTTTTCCGGAAGTGCAACTTTTCTTATTTGCAGATTTAACCCAAAGAGATCAACGAAGAGAGAGAGAGAGGATGTACTCGTCGTCGATGCCCGATGTCGTCACGTACATCTCCCCGCTCTGTATTGTCATCCTATTTCTGCTCTGTTTTTGTCGATTCGCGTTGCGCAGTTGTCTCGCCTCGAACGAGCGCGAGAGGCGCAGGACAAGAGATGTCGAGAGTCCTCATCGGTGCTATAGGACGAGGAATCGAAGTGAGTGTCTAGACATGTGCAATTTTAATTTTTTTAGATTTTTTGTCTGCGTTGCAGTTTTTTAAATTTGTTCTGGTTCAAAAATCTATTCATAAAGTTCGCATGTTCAATCTCAAGCCCAATCTTGCTATATTTTGCCAATTACAGTCCTAGAATCCATGGCACGTTTGAACAACATCTGCCCTTATGTCAAAAAGGCTTTAAATGCAGATTTGATGCAAATTTATGCGATGACAATAAAGAAACATTTTTTAACTAAATAATTTGGTTTAGCACCAAAATTTGAACGGTTAACATCCGCATAGGGACGTGCAGTGCATCTCGACCTCAACGCTTATGACGACAGCCGGTCGAGGTTGAGTCGTTCAAGCTGTCTTAGATCACGCATAATTTAGACTAAATTTCGAAAAGTAGCTAAAGACCTTTCCACATTACTATATCAACGGAGTTTGCCTAACAAAAGCTTTTGATTGCGTGCGTAATAGGTCAAAAATTTTATTTTCCGGTTGAAACGTCACCCGCTGTCCCGAACGCTCAAACTTAATCGGTAGTCGTTTGATTCAATTTGCAGAAAGTGACGAAAAATGTCTTCCTTAGGTGTTTACGGCAACTTTTAGGTCTTGGGAAACGTCATTCGTTCGGTCAAGACTATCAAAATAACATATTTATGATTTCAAATTCGTAATTTGAGCTTTTTGAATTGATGCAGCGGATAAAGCTTAACGATTTCGGCCTTTATTGATCATTTTTTGATCATCAAGCAGGTTTTAAGAATTTCGTAAGTTCGGTCAAAACTAAAATTAGGGCTATTTTAATGACTGAATCGGTAAATGCTTAACAAGCGACAGGTCACAGGTTCAAATCTCGCTTCGGCTTGATTTTTTCGATTGCTCCATAAGTCCAGAATTGCGTTTTGTAAGACTGTTCTATGTATTTTCAGAAACATCACACATTCGGTCAATAAATTTAAAGTGCGATCAAAGAGCAACAAAGCAGTTTGGCCAAAAATACGAACTTTTTTAAATTTGCTTTCCTGTTCTCTGCGTGTACTACAAATCCGGTCTTTCATGGGCTGAAAACACGAAAATGGATGTTATTGAAAAGCCCTTCTAGTCCGCATTCTCTGCCCTTAGGCCTCTCAGACCAGACTACTCACACTCAATATTTCAGTGCATCGTCGAGCTGAGAGCCGGAGAGCGCCGTCATCGCGCGTTACATCAACAATCACGCCAACAGCCCGTGTTCAACCCGTCCTCATTCACGGGGAACACTACTGCGGAGGTAAACAGCGCTTTTGGTCTTTGGAAACTAACGGCTGTTTTTAGGAATATTCCCTGCAGGCTACCCTGAACTCTTCTTCCTGGAACCCGCGTTCGAGAGCTCCTCTCAACTACCAAAATATGAAGACGCGGTCAAACTTCAACCCCCACCCGCCTACTCGCCGTTCTTCGAGTCGATCGAGCAGAGCTGCGAGGCACAGAGCCCACCGGCCTACTCGGTGGCGACCGTTAGTGAGGTGGTGGAGCCAGTGCCAAGGCCCAGCAGCTCCGGGTGTCTTAGAACCGCTCAACCTGATCGGCCAACGTCGTCAGCACGATCGATGAGCACAAGTGAAGTGGAAGCCGCCGATCGGGATTGCTATGCTGCGCTGCACGTGCCAAAGTGATTGTGTTGGAGGTTTTCTCATGTTCATCTACGCTGAAACGGGTTTTTGATGCATAATCATGACATTTTGATTGTTTTGAAAATTGCTCAAGGTGGATTATAAATGCTTTCGAGGCAAAACTTGCTTAAAAGGAGACCTAATTAAAATTAACAAAAAACACCCAAAATCGTCCTGTTCGTAAAGAAAATCGAAAAAATTTTTCAGTTTTTTGTCACATGGTTCATATTTCACAAAGTTCACAAAGTTCATATGGAAAATTGTCAAAAACTGTTTTGGTCACGAATTTTGAATCGTCGGGGCTGATTATGTAATTGTTCAGACATTGGATGGATCAAATTTGCGTATAAGGAGGTGTTCGGCGGTTTGCAGACAATCCAACAACAAGGTGCTCTATCAGACAGCAAGTGGGACATCAGCATTATGGAAGTGCCGTTGTCACAAGCAATAAGCCAACATGCTTCAGATGCAATTTAAAAAATGTTCAAAAAATAACTTTAAAAGTGTTGCATCGGCCGGGAATCGAACCCGGGCGTGGCAGGCGAGCATTCTACCACTGAACCACCGATGCTTGTCTAGACAGAGGTTTGAATTCTCGGTGACTTCGCACAGTGGGACAATGCATGCCGAAATGACAATGCAGGTTCGCTTAGAGGCGAGATAGCCGCGTGGCCCCTCGGCCTCCTCGTTCCTCAGCTCCAGAAATCGGGCCGACTCAGCAAAGTTCTAAAGTGGTCAGCACCATTGACGGCGGTCAGGACCATTGATTTGCGAAATTTCAAATAAAATTAATTTATTACCGATAAAAAACGACAAACGGCCATTTTGCTAAGCGAATTGGAAACAAAGGTCACTGTCTTCACGCTCAAAATTCCAATAAATTGCTCTGCCCGTGGCGTTTCTGGAAATCAGCGTGGTGAATGTTTTTCCCCGAAGTAGCCCCTAAGTCGAGGAAAATTCGTGTTGAAAGCAGCCTTCTCCTGTTCCGTGCACGGTCCAATGTTAATCCGTGTAAGTAGCTCCACGGGCTGCAGCTCCTTTAGTGACGTTACTGTAGTCAACAACTTTCCGACCATCTTCTCCGCGTTCACCTTCCAATCTTCGATAATTTCGTGAAGAAGCGAAGGATTGAGTTTTCGAAGTTGAACGCGCTCGAACTGCTCCTGTTTCAGTAGATCGAGGACGATTTTGGTGTTGCAAGGCGGAAATATAGTAGAATTCAAGGTTTTCTTCTCCACCATGTGTTGTATAGTTTTCAGAAGGTCCTCCGTCATCTCGCACTCAGAAGGAACTACTAAAGTTGATACGCATGGAAGCGACTTGATGAATTCTTGAACGTTCTTCCCTACAATCCCGGAACCCAAGTAAATATCAAAGCGGTGACGTTTTAGGGAACATAGCAAAGCTTTGAGATCTTCGGCGAAAGAGGAAGATTCCTCGGCATCGTCATTTGCTCCAATTTGAATAAAGGCATGAACGCATCGGCATTTGTCACCGAGAACCTCGTTGCGTCTCGTAATTATGGATTTGTGATAATTGAAGATGCCTTTGTCAACGACCTGACCGTTGTTAAGTACAATACAGCGATAGCCATGAAGGTCAAAATTTTGGGTAGCAATCGCACCAGCGACTCCGGAGAGATCTTTGCAAACAACAACAGATTTCGATGAGAGTAGGTAAGAGACGGCGTCGTGAAAAACAGGAGGCGTGGAGTCCATTTTAGGAGAGAAATCAGCGAATGCGACGATCTCGGATTGGGCGCCTTTTATAGGCGAATTATCGATGCGAATGAGGCTCCGTAAGCGATGCACGTGTGTGAAATAATCGCATCGCTTCGAGTGACAACAGTGATGGACAGTCTGCGGCGCATTCGCTATGCCGCACGTTCGTCTTGTCGCCTTCAAATGTCGGAAGTCGAGAGCTCAATGTTCTGTGCGATAAACTCGTAGACGTTTGATCCAGAACTCAACGAAGACAGCGCGGTCTTACCATCAAACGTCAGAATCAACGTCGAATCGATCAAATCCAGAGTGAAATGCATCGATGAGACAAACGAAACCATCCTGTTCATAAGGAAAATATTGTTTATGTAAGGAATTTTGAAGAGCTACCGGGGCTAGTTATCGAATTGTACTGGTTTAAACTGGCATTAATCGGATAACCGATCAAATTAGCGCTTTTTTCAATATAAAGAGGTGTTCGACAATTTACAGACAATCCAACGACAAGGTGCTCTATCAGACAAATGATCCTACACCAGACAGCAAGCGTGACAACGGCATTATGGAAATGCCGTTGTCACAACCAATAAGGAGCAACTTGCTTCAGATTAACAACTGGATTTAAAAAACATTGTCTGGTTTAAGGCATATATAAATCGTTTTATTACCAAATGAATTGAGTCACAAAGGATTACAGACCCAATTGCTAAGCGAATTGCAAATAAAGAGCACTACTATCTTCCCGCTCAAAATTCCAATAAATTGCTCTGCCAGTGGCGTTTCTGGAGATCAGCGTGGTGAATGTTTTTCCCCAAAAGAACCCCCTAACTCGAGGATAGTGTATGTCGAAGGCAGCCTTTTCCTGTTCCGTACACGGTCCAATGGTAATCCGTGTAAGTAGCTCCACGGGCTGCAGCTCCTCCATTGACGTTACTGCAGACAACAACTTCCCGGCCATCTTCTCCGCGTTCACCTTTCAATCTTCGATAATTTCGTAGAGAAGAGAAGGACTGAGTTTTCGAGATATAAAACGCTCGAACTGCTCCTGTTTCAGTAGATCGAGGACGATTTTGGTGTTGCAAGTCGGAAATACAACAGAATTCAGGGTTTTCTTATCCACCACGTCTTGTATGGTCTTCAGAAGGTCCTCCGTCATCTCGCATCCAGAAGGAACTATTAAAATCGATACGTATGGAAGCGACCTGATGAATTCTTGAACGTTCTTCTCTACAATCCCGGAACCCAAGTAAATTTCAAGGCGGTGACGTTTTAGGGAACATAGCAAAGCTTTGAGATCTTCGGCGAAAGAGGAAGATTCCTAGGCATCGTCATTTGCTCCAATTTGAATAAAGGCATGAACGCAGCGACTTTTGTCACCGAGATCTTCTCTGCGTCTCGTAATTATGGATTTGTGAAAATTGAAGATGCCGTTGTCAATGACCTGACCGTTCTTAAGTACAACACGGCGATAGCCAAGAAGATCAAAATTTTGGATAGCGATCGCACCAGCGACTCCGGGAAGATCTTTGCAAACGGCCACAGAATGCGATGAAAGCACGCGATAGATGTCGTCGTAGAAAGCGGAAGGCGTGGAGTTCATTTTCGGAGAGGATCAGCGAATGCGACGATCTTGGATTGGACGCCTTTTATAGGCGAATTATCGATGCGAAGCGATGCACATGTGTGAAGTGATCGCATAGCTTCGAGTGCTGTTGGAAAGTCAGCGGCGCATTCTCTAGGATACGCTGGGATAGCAAACAAGTTTACAAACATCCAACATTTTTACGGATTTACGGTCTCGTTTCGGTCTCGGATCATTATTGCAGGAAGCATGAGGTTCTTGACTGCGCAAGAGCAATTCGAGAACACGATGCAGTCGTTATAATCGCACATAAATCCTGAAATGCGCAGGTTCAGACGATTCCGCTTCAACAGTTTCGGAGCAGTCTAAAGTGTTATACAGTACCCATACACAGCTAGGGCAGAAATAGACTATATAATCGCTCAATCAAAACCGTTACTTTGCTATTTTTTGCTAAAAAAAATGTTAAGAAACGATAGACAGAAAATTCAAATATAAAAAATACAAAATTCAGATATTTAATGTTAAATCACAGACACAAAGCAGACGAAGCCCAGAGATTTGTGAGATTCTGACGTTTGCATCGTGTTCGCACAACCTCGAACTGCACATAAACTGAAAACTCTCCAGCTGTAGGAACGGACAAAACCCAGTTCTGTCTCTGAGCTAGAATCTCATAAAGACTATTCAACTCGTTGATTGTTGATTGGGCTTTTCTGCATCTTTTGCACCCATTTCCACCCCAATCCGTGAAATTTGAACAAAGTTATAACAGATTGTTTTGTTGAATTCGTCTTTCGAATTTAATCCGACAATATTTAATGTTAAATCACAGACACAAAGGAAGACAGTCATGTTGGCGTCTTTAGCAAAAATCTCTTCTTTCTTGCCAATTTCCCGTCATCTTCATTCCGGCCTTCCTTGACCTGCTTCAGATGCTGCTCGAGCGCGTTGCACCGACAGCCACTATCGATTTGAAGCTCAGTGAACTGCGGCTGCCAAAACAGCTCCACCAAAATCGCCCCATTTTTAGCGAAACAACAATATGCATCGTTTTGTCCGTTCGTACGAGGCGTGATCGTGAGGGTTCTGAGTGTGTTTGATCGCGTAACTTGGCTGATGAATGACCAGAGATGAGCGGAATCACTGTCGCAAATGATTAAATCGGTGAAAAAACTCGTAAAATGCGCTATCGGATAGCGTGGCACTCTGCTCTCGCCTAGACGAGTCGCAACTTCGGGATATTTCACCGTAAGTAGGCGACGGCGTGCGGAACGACCTCGTTCGTAGAGCTCTTCCAACGTTGGGGTCTTTTTCTTTACTCGCAACGGGTACCACGCGAACGAATGCGCGTTGACTTCAAAGACATCGAGATGCTTCGGCTTTCGAGATGGATCTGAAAGTTGCGCGGACAACGCAGTATAGTTGGCGGGCAATTGATCGCCGACCGCTTCATTACTGTAGTAGGCAACTGCCCAAGCATCGACTGTGATGTCGTAGCGATTGCCGAGGAATTCCGTGGCAAGAGTACTGTAGGCTGATGGATTGAGGAGCTGGAGCTCCTGCATGTCCTCAGAGGTGCAATAGGAGAGGACGTCCTCAACAAAAAGACGCGGTACAAAGTTCATTTTTTGGAGTTTATTCGCGTATTTTACTGGTTTAAATAAGACGATAAGCGATGCTACTTTTATGGTGTAATTAATAGCAGTCTGAGAGATAGCCTATAACCTTTAGCATGTGATTCTGATGGTATGAGCGTTCTTCGCGACCTCAAAATTAGTGTCTGTGGATTTCCATATATGTTCACTGCAAACCAAGAACAGCAGAACATTAGAGAACAGATGTAAAAATAACCGACGATCATTGGCTGTTTGCATAGACGAGGTTTGACGTCAGAGCACGTGCAAACAAACAAACATCCGCTTTAAAGATGCGATTTTTGTGCACAAAATGTGCTTCCGTTGATCTATCTGTTCACTCTTTTCTACGTTGAATTGCTGATTTCATTTTCAAACTTTGCATTTCTCGCTTTAGGTATTGTTTTGAAACATCATTTGCCAATTGTCTGTTAAGGCTTCTTGAGCTTCTTGGCGGAGCACAGAGCACATCGCGCTAATTTAATTAGAATAATTGATTTTTGACTTAACAGGTGGACTAACTTAAGTACAACTTTTTCATTTTTTGTCTATATTTAGTCCGAATAGAAAGGAAAACTGCAGTCGCATTGACAATTTTGTGCGCATCTGCACTTTCCAACCAAGGAGAACGTCTGGCGAATCAAGAGATCTTTATTTTAAGACTTTTCTGCGTCTTTGACCTATTTAAAAGAATGACGTTGGGACGGAGATTAGACTGCAACTCGTTTTGGTTGCTGCAAGGATTGTGTTAAAAAATAGAAAAAAGATTAAATTTTCTGATTTTGCAGTTCCGCGTTTGAAATTTTGGGGCGTTGAAGGTGCAGATCGCAGACCCAAAAATGGAAAATTTGCAGTCAAATGTCTAGTTAAAAACTATTCGCCAGCTAAAACTAGTTTCCAACATGAATTTTGCATCCTATGTTGGGTTCAGAAGCACAAAGGCCTTTTGTCGAATGTCCGTTTACAGATTGGAAATGACGCGCTTCCCCTCTTGTCTTTGCAGATGCTTCTAGTTTGATCAACGCCGCTCGTCCTGTGCAACCTTGAATTGGTCTAGAACGGCCATTGAGGCATACGTTTCCAGGCCTTTTCTGAACTAAATCGTGTTTGATGTCCGTTTACAGACCGAAGAACATCACAACTTGAAGAGTGTAGCCTACAGTTTTGAGCCCTTTTTTGAGTTTCGAGAATTTGCAGACCTTTGAAATGATGCTTTCATGGCTATGGTTGTATGGTTGTTCAATTTCAATTGAATTAGTTCAAATTTTCCATTTCTTGCTTCAAAAATTCCGTCAGCCAAACCGTCCTAGACCAATTCCAAGGCACATGGACGCTCATGCTACCAGAATGACACGAAACGGCCGAAAACAGTCAGTGCCACCAATCCGCCGTCTGGTGGACACTGTAAACTGCATACGCGTTCTCAAACTAACAATGTCATAACCATTGAATTTCTGGTAAAGTTCTTTATTTTATTTGGCTTAATTTTGTCCTTTTTATGTCCTTTTAAGCGAATAGATTCTCTGAAAATGACGCATTTACCTGAAAATAATCCATTCTTGTTCTTGCAGATTCCTGTAGTTTGGTCGAAGCCGCTCTTAGAGAAGGGCGTTTTCCGAAAAACAGGTATTGATTTGCAAGGTGCGCGATACCTGAAGAAATTCGTTACACTTCTCACAGGCGATTCCCAAACTGATTAGTCACTAATCTGTCTCTTTCCAGCCCCTAAGTAATCTCTGCTGACCACTCTGTCCGCTCAAAGAAACTTTGTCTATAATCCAATCATCCCCCGCTGCGTATCAAAGCCTCGGTCGTCATTTCCTTCTCAAGTTGTTGCTCGAGGAGATGTTTGTAGTTTGGTTACCCGCTCACTCTCTCGCTCGCTTCATTCGCCCAACTCACATTGAAGAACTTTGCGCGTTCGCTCTCCACGGGCGACCGCAACCGCGACCACGAAGCAGATGGTTAAACAGAGTGGCGGAGAGCGGAAAATCCGCCATAATTACCGAATTCGCGGAGTGCGCGCGCTCGTTGAAAAAGTCGCCCGCACTAATTCGTCATCATCGCTCGCTCGTTCGATCGTGCGCGGTCATAAATACCCGCGACCGCAATGGTAGCAGAGCATCGTTGAAATCTATCTCTCTCTGTTATTGGTGAGACTGTTATGACCCTCGATTGATGTGTTTATGTGAGTGCTATGCACACAAAAGTAGCTGTGCTGGTGATACCTTTTGGTGAAAACAACGATTTTTGTTACGCAACGAGTAAGCAACAGCTGCTTGTCATTGAAGCACTCCCTGTTCTGTATTCTTGCCATAAAACTATTCTTTAGCAGCTGATTTGTTGACCTCGCACGTGTTTGCCGCAAAACTTTTTTTAAGATAAAAGCGTTTATCTTTTGATTGTGTTTGTCATAGGCTTAAGCTGACTGATTTACTCTGTTAGCTTAGTTCTCTGGCTTACCAGGCTTCGTAGGCTTAGCACGTTTCGCACTCCAAGCTCAGTGTGATGACGGCATTTCATGCTGTATTATGATCTGTCCAATAGCTGTAGAGCTGATAATTACAGTCAATCCGCAAGCCATTGACCAAACGAAGATTTGTTCAAGTGAGCGAAATCTGTAGTTTTTAGCATAATTTGTAAACGCTGCCAATACCGGCAAGCTTCTAAGCCTCATTTCCTCAAAGTATCTCTGTTCAAAAGACAATTTGTTTGGCCTGACGTTTGGCAAAACCTGACGCATTTTTGCATTTTTATTTTTGCATTTTTATATTAATTCTAAGTCAAGATTTTGCTGTTCACCACACCGTTTTGTTGCTCCCCTGCTCAAATACCTTCTCACAAGCTTAATTTTTTGCTGGTTCCTCGTGTTTTGTGGCGTTTTATGCTTTTAATGTGTTCTGTTCACAGGCGATAAAACAAATTCGAGAGTCTCAACGAAACTTTGCTAGAAAATCGCTTAAAATCTCAGTTTATGAATATGTTTTAAAAGTTCCTGATTTACAAGATTTAAAGGCGTCAATTTTTCAAATTGAATTTCTCTAAAAAGATTGACGGACAGTGAAAACTATGCGTGTGCATGTTCTGTGCGATGTTAACTAGCGCGTTGAACTAATCTTCAAAAAATACTTTAGCTGCTCTGTGAATATGATTGGTGCTGTACAGCTCTATGACGTTCTCTCATCGCGCTAATTCACGCGTGATCTTATGACAAAAATTGTGTTTTAAATGTTGGAATTTGACATTTGACAGACTAGCGATATAAATGCAACTAAAACGATCAGATTCCACGGTTATTCATACATTTTCGGTTGTTTATGGCCTGTGTTTTCTTAACATGTGACCCTTAGCTGCTGTGCTAACCTCTAACCGCTGATGTTTGTGCGCGCGCTATTTGCGCAGTCGATGTTTTGTGTAGATAACGCAGAGTTACTTGACATTGTAGCTTGTAAGCAATTGCTTCTCACATTCCACTCATTTCCATGTTATTATGTGTTTTTGTAGGCATTTCTGAAGCCTCTGGCTCACCTTGAAACGGCTTCTTTGTCTGTGAGCGAATAGCGAGAGAAATCGCAAAAAAATCGATGGCGTCACCTGTTATTTGTCTCAAAAATCCCTGCGTTTTGTAGATAACGAAGTGCTACTTGTCCTTTGGAGAATAGGTGATAACCGTTTTTTAACATTATTCTCAAATTCCACGTTCTTTGGTCGTTTTTTGGGTCTTATTGAATGAATGCTGTTTCATTTGCGCTAATTTAACAAATTTTGCATTAAAATATGTGAATTTTGGCAATTTTGTCTAGTCTGGAATGATAGGTGACCAATTTGCCATCCCAATGACACTAGATTATGGAAAAAAGCAGATAGTGGGGGTATAGCCCAGGGGTAGAGCGCTCGCTTAGCATGCGAGAGGGCTGGGGTTCGATTCCCCATACCTCCAGTTAATATTTTATTCCTTTTTGTCGTTTTCTATCATACTTTGTGCAGAAAAGCTGCTTAATTAAACAAAACAGCTTGAGAATAAAAAACAAAAAATTACAAGCCACCTAGGGGATTCGAACCCCTGACCGTTAGATTAAAAGTCTAACGCTCTACCGCTGAGCTAAGGAGGCTCTGTTTGCTTCTGCTCACGCGACGTATATATGTGAATATTTGTCAGTATAATGAAATTTTTCCTTTTCTATTTTCATGCTTGTTTTTCTACGACTTCAAACTTCAATCAAAAGTGAAAAAAATAGATTAGCAGCGAGTGGTTTCGATCCACCGACCTCTGGGTTATGGGCCCAGCACGCTTCCACTGCGCCACGCTGCTTCTGTCCGTCGTCTCTCGGCGCATCGCATTTATCGTCACAACCCACACAGTTCCTATTAGTTTTACACGGCTTCTCTGGCGACCCTTTGTTACAATAGAACGCAGTCAGTGGGGGTATAGCTCAGGGGTAGAGCGCTCGCTTAGCATGCGAGAGGGCTGGGGTTCGATTCCCCATACCTCCAGTCAATTTTTAGCTGCTCTTTGCCTATTTCATGCTCAAGTTTCCATGCTTGTTTTGGGCCGCAATGCTTAATTCAGCCCTTTTTCAGCCCAGAAACTGTTATTGTCGTCTGTGCAAGGTCACAAACACCACTTTGATCTCTGAATATGTTGCAACTGTGCTTCTAACTGTTCTGTGGCGCGCTGACTCACCAGGCTGACACAACGCCATCACAAGTTCTGAATGCAGATTTATGCAGCCACACTGACTCACATAGCGCAGTTTTTGGTTTAATCCGATTTGCTGCTGCGACGAGGTCACTCTGTGCGAGGATTTAAACAATCTTGATCTCACATTCCAGCGCACAAACTCCGCCAACCGAATTTAGGTTTGCTGTGAACATTGCTCACTGAAAATGAGTTGTGTCACCATGGCAATTCACTCTTGCTTGCTCACACGTAGGCACTTTGGAGTGTGTGTTTTTGCACCCAATTACCCACCTGCGGGCTACGTTTGGAACAGGATTTGCGCGATTATTGTGTTCGTGTTGACAGGAGCATATAATGCGCCGTTGTGAGCGGCGCGATCCACAGAGAGAAAGAGTGTTCTATCCGTTTGTGTACTTTTCAGGCGCGAACAACGCGATGACGGCGGAGAAGAACGGAATGATGGCGAAGAAGGCGAGCGGCGATTTGACGATTGGGTTTACTGATTTGAGGGGTGAGTGATTGACGTTCATGTGTGTTTTGAGCAGAGCTTGCGCGGTGCTAGGCATTGGCTAGATACTGATTTAGTTTTAGATTTAGAGGGAAAGATTTTGGTTTTGACAGAATTTTATGAAAATCTCGGCAACTACGGTATCGACACAAATTTTGTCAAAAAGTAAAAAAAAAAAAGGTCAAATATCACGCTTTTCAAGGGCTTTCAAATGATGGACGGTGATTTGTCAAATGACTCACTGTTCAGTAGCTTATTAGCCAAAACGCTAATTTCAGCAACGACAAAACTCTAAATTGCTCTAAATAAGAACCGTCGGTAACCGTCAATTTTTGAACAATGCCGGGCCCATAACCCAGAGGTCGGTGGATCGAAACCACTCGCTGCTAATCTTTTTTTAATTTTTTTTTGTGGTTTTTTTGTGTAGTTTGTTTAAAAATGCGCAGAAGAGTGGAAAACAGAAAAAAATCGATCAAAAACAACTAAAAAATACAGAACTGACAAATATTCACATATATATACGTCGCGTGAGCAAATGCAAACGGAGCCTCCTTAGCTCAGCGGTAGAGCGTTAGACTTTTAATCTAACGGTCAGGGGTTCGAATCCCCTAGGTGGCTTGTAATTTTTTATTTTTTATTCTAAAGCTGGTTTAACCAATTTAGTAGCGTTTTCTGCACAAGGTATGATAGAAAACGCCAAAAAAGGGATAATATATTAACTGGAGGTATGGGGAATCGAACCCCAGCCCTCTCGCATGCTAAGCGAGCGCTCTACCCCTGGGCTATACCCCCACTGACTGATTTTTGGCGTAATCCAGTGTTATTGGGATGGCGAATCGGTTAGCGACATGACTATACCAAATAAGCAAAAGCTCAATGCTTTTCTCAATTGACGTATTGAACTCCTCAAAATAAGTCTCTAAAACTCAATCTCTCCTTCCAGGCACTCTCCGAACACACTGGAAATCGATCTATGTCATCACTATCGTCGGCATCATCGGCGTGATCCAGATGAGTATGATCTCTCCACAGGTCTATCCGTACATGAAACAACTCGACCATACCGTAACACCAACATTCTACGGCTATCTCGGCTCAATTTCCAGCTTGACTCACGTGCTCGCTGCGGGAGCTGCGGGTTGGATCAGTAACAAAATCAATCAGACAAAGTAGACCAAATTTTTTTGGTTATTCTTTTAAAATCCGCATTTCAGAGCTCCAATTATCACAGGCAAAGTGTTCGCCATCTCTGCCTGCTTCGCCTATCTTATGGTGGAATTTTTTAAAACGGGCAACGCGCAGAAAATCGTTTTTGTGGTCTTTGAAGCGCTGTCCGGTCTCTCAATTGGCGCTATTGGCATTTCCAGAGCCTACGTGGCGATGGCGAGCACAGAGGAAGACAGATCCAGAGCAATCTCGATCACAACCATGTCGATGCCTCTTGGAATCGCTATAGGACCAGGTAATCAGGCTTATAAATCTATCAAAAAAATCTCAATTTGTGGTTTTCAGTGATCCAACTAATCTTCACGAGTCTTGGCTATCCGGGAATCACTCTACCAACCGGTGGCCACTTGAACACCTACACGGCGCCGGTCTTCTTCTCGCTGACGTGCAATATCTTCGCTCTTTTCCTGCTCATCTGCATTTTCAAAGACAAAACAACGGCGACGAGATCGCGAGCGAGCATCAGGCCGAGTCATATCATTGTGAACAAGGACGATTTTGGTATTTTTTGATCATTTGAACTGAGAATTGAGTGGATGATTTCAGAAAACTCTACAATTTCATCCACGAGCACCACAGCAACGGAAACGGAGGAATCGTCGGCTCTAGACTGGTCGGCGATTATCACGTGTCTGATCACTCGGCTTGTGGTCGGATTGATGCTGATCAACAACAGAGTGTAAGTCATTTTAGAACACCGAACGATCAAACTAACGAATTTTCGCTTACTTTGAAAATATGTAGAAAGTCCAAACAAGAAGAAAAAGGCACTTGAAAGGTCCGGGGTTCGATTCCCGCAAAATTTGACTTCCTTTCTATTTGGATTAAAGGGACAGTGACATCGTTCCAAAAAAGTCTCAGATTTTTCTGAAATTTCGTGTACTCATCGACTCTCCCCACCAAGATGGCGCTTACAGAATTCTTGTAGGACAGCTCAGTCTTGAGCTACAGAAAATAAGGGGGGACCCTACATTTCCTAGAAATACACTGGTCTTTGCGCGATTTGATTGCGGTCGTATATGCGTTGTACTGTAGTACTTTGACCGCCGTTCTTCGGCGAAACTGACTATTTTCGGTCGTTTCACGTGATTCTGATGGCATGAGAGTTCTTCGCGACCTCGAATTGGTTTAGAATGGCCATGGAAACACAGGTTTGCGACCATTTGGCCGAGAAACAATGAAATACCGATTTGCGCCGTTGCGCGCGTCCACGATTGGTCAGCGAATGACAAATTTTTGCCTTTTTCGGCCAAATGACTTTTAAGGTTGATGTTTAGAAGGCCATAATTAACCTAAAGCGGAACCTAAACGGCGCCCTAGCAAAATGAGTGCATTTTCGATACTTTTAAACAGACCTTAACCTCAAAGTGCTCAATTCCGCCAATTCCAGGGTAGTAACACCCTACACCATGATGGTCTTCGACTGGTCCCCAACCGAAGCGGTCTTCTACCACTCCCTCACTATGGCTCTGGTCGGTTTCATTGGAATTCTCGTCCATTTGGCATACATTTTCACCAAAATCAACGACAAGTAAGCGAGGTCATTTGATCTTCAGTCGCTAGACCGATCTTCAGGATAACAGAACGCATGGCGTGCACCTTCTCGCTGCTCATGTTCGTTCTCTTCTACCTGCTCACCTATCCGTGGCCGTTCCTCACAGGGCGCCTACGGCCAGACTCAATCATCGAGGTGCTCGCTTCATCGGATCTCAACCTCACACTCCCTGATTCCACGGAGAACAAGCATCCGATCGTGTTGACCGAGAAGGCGCTCGGGTGCGCTTTCGCGTGGTGCGAGAAAACGCCCGCCATCAACTTTTACGTCTACTATATCGGCCAAATTCTGACTATTGGCACGTGTCTCCCGCTTCTCATGATGAATTTGGACATACTGTACTCTAAGCTCTTAGGGAACATCAAGCAGGTAGGCGAGAACCCTTCAATTTGAGGCTAATTCCGCGCTTTAGGGCACAATGCAAGGAATTTTCATGATCTCAGGTGATGTGGTGAACATCGTTGGGCCGATCTTTCTATCGTAAGCTACAAGACTGCAATTCTGGTCTAAATTCTGTGATTTCAGGACTGCGTACGAAGCATCTGGACCGAGTTACATTTGGATGTTTCTGATTTTGGCCACATCAGCGTCTACACTGTTATGGGTGGTTATGTATAGGCGAATGGTTCCGAATAGAGGGAACAGACTCTCCTAAGTGCTTTAAAATAAATGTTTTCTAGTTTTCTGCCACATGGACTTTGATATTGGCTTGAATTCAGGTTTGAGAAAGCAATCGTACCCCGAATGAAGCCAAAGTTGTGATAATTCTTATTATTACGACAGGTTATGTTCAAAAATCAAGCTTTAAGATTGACTTTGATAAGCCAAAAAAAACGGGATCAACGTTAGCTTCAGAATTTCGTTGCTCAAATATTGCATTGATAGAACAAAGACATTTTCACTGGTTCACCGGAAATATCGCAGATTTCGCGGCATTTTGCGAGAGCGAGATGACAGATCGCTCAAGCAAGGGACCCATCAAGCATCGAATTAAACCGCGAAATTGATAGAACAAAAACAGTTGTGGTGCGACTCGTAGATGCGATGCCATTGTGATGCGTTCACACAACTCAACCCTCATTTACGGGCGTGGGAGCATCTATTGAGGTTCATTCAACGATGGAGCTCGTACCGTTTGCTTTCTGCGAGTCGGTGATCGCTTGCTTGGAAGATCCTTCGTTCATCGATCAGTCTCTCCTCTCGAGTTCCCTCTGGCAGACTGCGATCACTCGAAAAGCGGAAAACCGAATCTACATTGAACTCAACATTGGCTTCAACAATGGAAATTGGTCTACTGTATTCTATAGGTTGTTACCACATCAGCACTTGAGCGACTTGAGTCCCGAGGATCTTCAGAAAATGGACAGAAGAAACGTTCGACTCCGCCGACTCTCCTTTCACAACATGTCCTTCACAAAACAATCGTCATTCGAGGAGATTCTTCGGATTCTCACGCTCACAGTGCCCTGTGCATCAACACCCAACTTGTTTCTTTCTCGCATTGATGCGTACCCTCCTAACAATCTCCATCAGTTACTCGCCTCTTCCGTAGTTCAGCAATTTACAGTCTTTCCACTTATGGAAATATTCAACAAGTTGACGATTTCACGACAAATCTGTTGAGGTCCAACATGTTGCGCAACGTTGAACTTCACGGAGCCAACGTTTCGGACACATTTCGGGCTCAATTGGACGAATTCGCGTTGTCCAAACCGTTCAAGCACATCACGGTTGAATCGAATGACTTCAAACTCAGTCAACGCTTCTTCGAGAGCCTATTTGCAAAGCCACTATGTGGCGCTTTTCAGAAATTTTCTTTCAAGACGCAATTCGATTTCAGTTTGGCAGATCTGAAAAATTTTCGACCTGAATTGCAGATCAACAAATCAACGAAAAGCGTTCATTGGAAACGAGAGGATGGAGTTGTTGTCGAGGCAAAAACGTATCGTTATGGAACAATCGAACTCACTTTTACACGCTAAAAAGCGATGAAAACGAAGTGTTTCTGGTGAGTTTGTATTTGGTAATAAAGTATTACGAACATGAGGATTACACTACAACTGAGTCAACGCTACGCAAGGCTTGGGTTTGTACCTGTGTTTCTAAAATCGATGTAGACCAATTTGAGGTCGGGAGGAACGCTCATGCCATCAACATCACGTTAAACGGCCGGAATTAGTCTGTTTCGGTAACAACTGGTCAGCATCTCTTGTTGGCGCTTTCTTTCGTGCAAACCGAACGTATGAGATTTATTTGATCGAATCGCAGCAAGTCAATAAAACACTCTTAACTCTGGAAAGCGTAACACATCAGACCGTTGTGCTCCAGCAGACAGAACTGGCTGCTTCTGGACACGTAGGTGAAGTCGTCCCGACTGCAGATCACGTTGAACGCGCCGCCAAACTTCTCCTCCGCCGATTTCTGGATCAGCCGCTTGGCTATGGTCAGATTTGCGACCATGTTCTGAAAATTCCATGTTTATGGCTTGGCATCCCTGGATTACCTTCTTGAGGATCGCTTTCAGCTTGTCACTTGTGGATCAGCCGCTTAGCTATGGTCAGATTTGCGACCATGTTTGAATTTTAGATTCGATGCGATTCTGATGCGTACGTACAACGCAAATCTCACTCAATTTTGATTTTTTTGCATCCGTCAAACAGTCTCTCCTCCCAAGTTCCCTATGGCAAAGTGTGATCGATAAGTCTTTGTTTTATGAATTTCGGCTGTCTACTAGCATTTGAAATACAGTGACGTAGGAGGGCCCGTGGGCGTTTAGCGAGGGGTCTCCACGGATTGGGGTGTGCGCGTCTACGAGGTTATTGAGAAGGAGGGATTTATCAGTGGGATAGAACAGACACAGGTGGCGAACGCGGTTGTGACACTCTCACTGCAGATGAGCGGGCCGGCCCCGTTGTGGTGGTGCGCCCGGCTTATGTACCGGTGGCGCTCAGGCGGGGCTTGTATCGGGGCGCGGCGCTGACCTCTGACCCGCGATCCTTGTTCGTCTTCCTTGTCCAAGCTTGGACAAGGAGGCGCAGTAAGGATCGCGGCGCAGAGTTCGGTGCCACCGAGAGAGTTAGGCGGCCAGACATTGGTTCTCACCTCTGTCCGACCTCCCGCTTGGTCTCTACAGCCCTACACCACACCAGACCGTCACAATACAGAAGAAGCTGTTGGAGTCAAAACTTCTAATTAAACTGTGAAATTGATAGAACACAGACCGTTTTGATGCGAATTGTTGATGCGATGCGATTCTGATGCCTTCGCTCATTTACCTCTCGATTCGGGTTCACCTTGACCAACGCTTGCTTTCTGCGAGTCGGTCATCGCTTGCTATGAGAAACCTTCTTCCATCGTGCAGCCTCTCTCGAGTGCTCTCTGGCAGACTGCGATCGTTCGAGAAGCGGAAAACCGAATCCACATTGAACTCAACATTGGCTTCAACAATGGAAATTGGTCTGCTGCATTCTACAAGTTGTTACCACATCAGCAGAGTAGAAAATTGACCTTCGAGGATCTTCAGAAAATGGATAGAAGAAATATTCGACTCTATAAACTGACCGTTTCCAAATTTGCCTTTACAGAGCAATGGTCATTCGAGGAGATTCTAAAAATCGTCACGTTCACATTGAACTGCGTGTCAATGACCGTGCTGCGTCTTTCTCACATTTACACGTACCCTACTAACGATTTGCTTCAACTGCTCTCCCTCTACCGTAATTCGCCGATTTACAGCCTTTACAGTTGGGAAAATATTCACCAAGTTGACGATTTCACGACAAATCTGTTGAGGTCAAACATGTTGCGCAGCGTTGGACTTCACGGAGCCAACGTTTCGGACACATTTCGGGCTCAATTGGAGGAATTTGCGTTGTCCAAACAGTTTCAAAGCATCAAACTTGAATCTAAACACTTCAAATTCAGTAAAAGCTTCTTCGAGAAGCTATTTGCAAAGCCTCTTTGTGGCGCTTTTCAAGAATGTTCTTTCACGTCTCACTTCGATTTCAGTTTGGCAGATCTGAAGGATTTCCGACCTGAATTGCAGATCAACGGATTAACCGAAAACGTCCAATGGAAACGAGAAGATGGAGTTGTTGTTGAGGCAAAAATGTATTGTTATGGAATAATTAAACTCACTTTCACACGCTAAAAAGCGGCGAAAACGAAGTTTGTATTTGGTTTGCATTTGGTAATAAAGTAATGGGTTTGTAAGCTAGAAATTGTTTTTTTCTGATGACTTTTTTTTCACGTAATTCTGATGGCATGAGCGTTCCTCGCAACCTCAAATTGGTCTAGATCGGCCAAGTGAACAAAGGTTTGCGGCGGAACTGGAACTGGTCGCATTTTACGTTCTTGCAAAGATTTAGATCCACTAAAAGCACACTTGCTTTCTCCTAAGTGCTTTAAAATAAATGAATATAGAAGTCAGAAGTCAGACTTTGATATTGGGTTGAAATCAGGTTTGAGAAAGCAATCGTACCCCGAATGAAGCCAAAGTTGTGATAATTCTTATTATTACGACAGGTTATGTTCAAAAATCAAGCTTTAAGATTGACGTTGATAAGCCAAAACAACGGGATCAACGTTAGCTTCGTGAATTTCGTTGCTCAAATATTGCTTTGACAGAACAAAGACATTTCTTGGTTCTTGGAATTATCGCAGATTTTGCGGCATTTTGCGAGAACGTGATAAACTTGTATTTGATAACTTGATAAATTTGTGATAAACTTATTAATGTTAACGTTTTCTTCCTTTTTTCGCTCAAATTCGTGTGTTGTTATTCGTTCCAAGGTAACTTGGAGTTGAGGAACAAGCCTCGCAAGTGTTAGGAGTCAAATGAATTTGAAATGAACTTGTAACCTCAAACCGCAACATGGTCCTCTATACTTCTCTACGATTCTCGTGCTACTTGTGTCCACTGTACCGCTCTTGCCCGATTTCCAATAAACGCCTCTCCATCGCGTAGCCCTCCATCCGTCTTAGCGAGGCTGCATCCGAACGATAACAGGAATGAGGGTTTTTTCTGCTTTTTGAACTTGCCTGAGGTGCGTTTTGCGTCGCTTAAGGCCGCTTTGCCATAGGATTAAGATGCTAGGTTGGCCATTTCTGAACTAGCACAGCACAACTTTCACAGCGGCCGATCGCAGATTAATGTAGAAATAAATTGCCTGAAATCTGAGGTTTCGGACCTAAGAACGGCTGCCTACTATCATTTGAAATACAGAAGAAGCGTCTCCATTTCAACTTTTAATTAAACTGAAATTGATAGACCAAACACTGTTGTGGTGCGAATTTTTGATGCGATGCGTTCGCACAAAGCTCATTTACGAGCGTGCGGTCGTCGATTCGGGTTCATTCAATTTCACCAATAGAGCGCGTGCCGTTTGCTTTCTGCGAGTCGGTCATCGCTTGCCTGGAGGATCCTTCTTCCATCGAGCATCCTCTTTCGAGATCGCTCTGGCATACTGCGATCGCTCGAGAAGTGAACAATCGATTCTTCATTAGCGTCGACATTGGCTTCAAAGATGGAAATTGGTCTTTTGACATCTTACCACATCAGCACTTGATCTACTTGACTCCCGAAGATCTTAAGAAAATGGACAGAAGAAACGTTCGACTCCGCCGACTCTACTTTTACGAAATTTCCCTCATGAATAAATCGTCATTCGAGGAGATCCTTTGGATTCTCACGCTCACAGTGCCATGCGCGTCAATGAGTCAGTTGTTTCTTTCTCGCATTGATGCGTATCCTCCTGACAATCTCCGTCAGTTACTCTCCCTCTACCGTAATTCGCCGATTTGCCGACTTGGCACTCGGGGTAATATCAAGCACATTGAGGATTTCACGAGTAATCTGCTGAAGTCGAACATGCTGCATGACATTGAGCTCGATGATGTCCAAGTTTCTGACACATTTCAGGCCCAATTGGAAGAATTCGCGTTGACCAAACCGTTTCAATTCATCATGCATAAAACGGTAGACCTCAAACTCAGTCAAAGCTTCTTCGAGAACCTATTTGCAAAGCCGCTTTGTGGCGCTTTTCAGAAATGTTCTTTTCGGGCTCACTTCGATTTTAGTTTGGCCGATCTGAGGGATTTCCGCCCTGAATTGCAGATCAACAAATCAACCGAAAACGTTCGATGGAAACGAGAGGATGGAGTTCTGGTCAAGGCTGTCGAAGTGTTGTCGAAGTGTTATTCAGAAATGATTGAACTCACTTTCACACGCTAAAAAGCGGTGAAACCGACGTGTTATAAATGAGTTTGTACTTGGTAATAAAGTAATTATTACGATGAGTTTTTGGGAATATGAGGATTACATTTCAACTCGATCTATCGTACCAAAAGTAGCGCCACAATTCGGCTTCTAACTCACCTCGAGCGTCTGAACTATTTACAACCGTTTCAGGTGACTCTGAAGGGCTCGCTACCTCGAACTGGTCTAAATCGACCCAGGAAACAAAGGTTCGTGGTTTCCTGTCCGAAAAAGGCCAAAAATTGTCATTAACTGACCAATCAACTCGGTTTTTCGTCGTTTCGCACCCAGATAGCCACAAACCTGTGTTTCCTGGGTCGATGTAGACCAGTCCGAGGTCAACATCTCTTGTTGGCGCTTTCTTTCGTGCAAACCGAACGTATGAGATTTATTTGATCGAATCGCAGCAAGTCAATAAAACACTCTTAACTCTGGAAAGCGTAACACATCAGACCGTTGTGCTCCAGCAGACAGAACTGGCTGCTTCTGGACACGTAGGTGAAGTCGTCCCGGCTGCAGATCACGTTGAACGCGCCGCCAAACTTCTCCTCCGCCGATTTCTGGATCAGCCGCTTGGCTATGGTCAGATTTGCGACCATGTTCTGAAAATTGCATGTTTATGGCTTGGCATCCCTGAAATACCTTCTTGAGGATCGCCTTCAGCTTGTCACTTGTGCACTTTGGGTCATTGGCGGCTGCGATGGCCTTAGAACTGAGATGCTTGGCGTCATAAGCCCTCACATGGCGATTCTTGTATCTGCAAGGAGCTGAGCAACGTCCACAGCAGTCATTCGTTGGAAATGGAGGTCTCGGAGGGTACGGTAGGGGTTGAGGTTGAGGATAGGGCGGACGAGGGAGGTACGGCTGTGGAGGGTAGGGATAACCACCTGATAATTGGCGTTTTTAGAGTTATGCGCTGGAGCTGCTTACCTGGCTGAGGTTGAATAGGCTGCGGAGGGTAGATTGGTCGGCCTGGACCCGGTGGATACGGTAGATTCCCACAACCACCAGGATAGGGTTGTTGGGGAGGTAGAGGAAGAGGTTGTGGTGGGATCAGAGGGTACTCCCGGGGACCTTGAGCGTAGCCTGAGGGCAAAGGACTCTCCCTAGGACCCTGAGGATATAGTGGAACGGGATCAGGTCGTCTCAGGACCTCAGACGACGCCTCCGTGGACTCATCGTAGGGTCGAGGCGGGGCGGTCGCAAACTCTTCGTCTCCTAAATCAGGATTCGACGTCGAAGGTCTCCTGATCACCGCTGTCTCCTTGATAATCATAGGTTTCGGTTGATAATAAGCGCCGGGATAGAGCTGAGGCTGTGGATACGGTAGCTGACCGCCCTGCGGATAAGGAAATTGGCCTTGGCCCTGTGGTGGTGGTGGATACGGTGGAGGTAGGGGAGCGCATCCAGGACCAGGAGCAGGCCCACATCGCTGAGCGCAGGGGCCGAGTTGACCAGGCGGCGGGCAATAAGCCCACGAGGAGGCGAGCAGCAAACAGAAACAGAACAGCACCGCCATTCGCCGGAGTGTTTGAGGATGTAAGTGACTCCGAACGTCGCGAAATGTCCGATTGCGCGACGCTCGTCTTTATACGGTAATGAGGCTGGATTGCGCCGCGCTGCGCGCAACGATCCGGTTCGGAGTCGCACCGGTTTACGTCTTGTGCGTGCGCGCGCGCATGTAATCTCGGCACTTTTGTAGGAAAGTACACGGCGGCGGTCACGATTAGCTGTGCTTGTTTGTTGGTTGTGCGATGCGCGCAGGGAAGGAAGACAGGTTGAAGACAAGGCGGATTAGTCGACGACGGATGCGTAGGTGAGACGATTTCATGGTCAGAAATAAGTAGGCGCGCGCGCGGCGAGCGATAATTGCGCGATCAGGATGGAGTGGAAGCGGCGGAGGTGGTGGCCGGGGAGGGAGGAGGCGATGACGTAAAGGAGGCTTTTTGCACAAATTTTGCAGATTGAAAAGAATCACGATTTTAAATTACGTCAATTGTGAGATCATCAACAGTTTCCCATAAATATGCAACGACTTTAATGAAGATGCGGCTGTTCACTTCTCGAGCGATCGCAGTCTGCCAGAGGGAACTCGAGAGGAGAGGCTGCTCGATTGAAGAAGGATCCTCCAGGCAAGCGATGACCGACTCGCAGAAAGCAAACGGTACGAGCTCCATCGTTGAATGAACCTCAGTCGACGCTCGCACGCCCGTAAATCAGGCATTGTGAGAGCTGATCAGAACCGCATTGCATCTACAATTCGCACCACAACGGTCTTTTGTTCTATCAATTTCCGGTGAACCAGTGAAGCAATTGCTGAACGTAAAATGCGACCAGTTGCAGTTCTGCCGCAAACCTTTGTTCACTGGGCCTATCTAGACCAATTTGAGGTTGCGAAGAACGCTCATGCCATCAGAATTACGTGAAAATAGTCAGTTTCAGCCTACAAACCCATTACTTTATTACCAAATACAAACTCATCAAAAAGCCTTCGTTTTCACCGCTTTTTAGCGTGTGAAAGTGAGTTCAATCATTTCATAGCAATACGTTTTTGCCTCGACAACAACTCCATCTTCTCGTTTCCAATGAACGTTTGCGGTTGATTTGTTGATCTGCAATTCAGGTCGGAAATCCTTCAGATCGGCCAAACTGAAATCGAAATGCGACATGAAAGAACATTCTTGAAAACCACAAAGAGGCTTTGCAAATAGCTTCTCGAAGAAGCTTTTACTGAATTTGAGGTCTGCCGGTTTATGTATGATGAATTGAAACGGTTTGGACAACGCGAATTCCTCCAATTGGGCCTGAAATGTTTCAGAAACTTGGGCGTCGTAAAACTCAAGTTCATGCAGCATGTTCGACTTTAATAGGTTTCTCATGAAACTGTCAACTGGCTTGATATTACCCCGTGTGCTAAGTCGGCAAATCGGCAAATTACGGTACAGGGAGAGCAGTTGACGCAGATCGACAGGAGGATACTTGTCAACGTCCTTGAGAAGCAACCGAGTCACTGACACGCATGGCACGGTGAACGTGAGAATCCGTAGAATCTCCTCGAATGACGTCTGCTTTGTACGGGGAATGTCGTAAAAGGAGAGTAGACGGAGTCGAAGGTTTTTCTGTCGATTTTCTGAAGATCTTCAAAAGTCCAATTTGAGAATTGATGAAGTGAGCAGCAACTGATTTGAAAAGACCAATTTTCATCTTTGAAGCCAATGTAGACTTTAATGAAGATGCGGCTGTTCACTTCTCGAGTGATCGCAGTCTGCCAGAGCGATCTCGAAAGAGGCTGCTTGACGGAGTAAGGATCCTCCAGGCAAGCGATGACCGACTCGCAGAAAACAAAAGGCACGCGCTTCATCTTTGAATGAACCTCAATAGACTTCAATCCTACGCCCGTAAATGAGGGTTGAGTTGTGTGAACGCATCACAATGACATCGCATCTGCGAGTCGCACCACAACAGTGTTTGTTCTATCAATTTTGCGGTTTTATTCTATGCCTGATGGGTCCCTAGTCCCCATTGATTCCAACCATGGCCATGCAGCAATCTGTCATCTCGTTCTCGCAAAATGCTGCGAGATCTGCGATAATTCCGGTGAACCAGTAGAAATGTCTTTGTTCTATCAATGCAATATTTGAGCAACGAAATTCTGAAGCTAACGTTGATCCCGTTGTTTTGGCTTCTCAACGTCAATCTTAAAGCTTGATTTTTGAACTTAACCTGTCGTAATAATAAGAATTATCACAACTTTGGCTTCATTCGGGTTACGATCGCTTTCTCAAACCTGAATTCAAGCCAATATCAAAGTCCATCTGACTTCATTTCTATATTCATTTATTTTAAAGCACTTAGCAGAAAGCAGTTTTGATTTTTAGTGCATCTGAATCGTTGCAATTGCTAAACGTAAAATGCGACCAATTGCAGTTCCGCCGCAAACCTTCGTTCACTGGGCCTATCTAGACCAATTTGAGGTTGCGATGAACACTCATGCCATCAAAATTACGTGAAAATAGTCAGTTTCAGCCTACAAACCCATTACTGTATTACCAAATACAAACTCATCAAAAACACGTCGTTTTCATCGCTTTTTAGCGTGTGAAAACAAGTTCAGTCATTTCTGAACAACACTTTTTTGCCTCGACAACAACTCCATCCTCTCGTTTCCATTGAACATTTTCGGTTGATTCATTGATCTGCAATTCAGGTCGGAAATCCCTCAGATCGGCCAAACTGAAATCGAAGTGAGCCCGGAAAGAACATTTCTGAAAAGCGCCACAAAGAGGCTTTGCAAACAGGTTCTCAAAGAAGCTTTTACTGAATTTGAGGTCTTTCGATTCAACCGTGATGTGTTTGAACGGTTTGGACAGCGCGAATTCGTCTAATTGAGCCTGAAATGTGTCCGAAACTTGGGCGTCGTAAAGCTCAACTCTATGCAGCATGTTAGACTTCAGCAGTTTACTCATGAAATAGTCAATGTGCTGGATATTTCCCCAAGTGCAAAGTCTGGGAATCGCTGACTTACGGAAGATTGAAAGTAACTGACGCAGATTGTCAGGAGGATACGCATCAATGCGAGAAAGAAACAACTTGGGTATCGACGCGCAGGGTACTGTGAGCGTGAGAATCCGAAGGATCTCCTCCAATGTCGATTTATTTGTGAGGGAAAAGCTGTAAAAGGAGAGTCGGCGGAGTCGAACGTGTCTTCTGTCCATTTTCTGAAGATCCTCGGTACTCAAGTCGATCAAGTGCTGATGTGGTAACAACCTATAGAATACAGTAGACCAATTTCCATCTTTGAAGCCAATGACGACGTCAATGATGATTCGATTGTTCACTTCTAGCGCGATCGAAGTCTGCCAGAGGGAACTCGAGAGGAGAGGCTGCTTGACGGAAGAAGGATCTTCCAAGCAAGCGATGACCGACTCGCAGAATGCAAACGGTACGCGCTCCATCGTTGGGTGAACCTCAATAGACCTCAATCCCATGCTCGTAAATGAGGACTGAGTTGTGTGAACGCATCACAATCGCATCGCATCAACAAGTCGCACCACAACGGTCTTTGTTCTATCAATTTCGCGGTTTTGTTCTATGCCTGATGGATCCCTTGTCCTCATTGATTCCAACCAGGGCAGCGATCTGTCATCTCGTTTTCGCAAAATGCTCCGGTGAACCAGTCAAAATGTCTTTGTTCTATCTTAATATAATATATTTGATATTTGAGCAACGAAATTCATGAAGCTTTTATTTAGATCACGTTGTTTCGGTAACTTCAACGTCAATCTTAAAGAGACACGGACATCGCTCCAAAAAAGTCTCTGATTCCTCTGAAATTTTGTCTACCCGCCCATTTCCCATGTCAGAATTTTTATATCTTGCTTGCCGCCTAAGCCACATAAAATAGGCGGCGAACTATTTTTACTAATTTCCAGTCAGGACTAATTTTACTGTTTTTGGAACAATGAAACGCATTTTTGGATGATTCTGATGCGCGGAACGTGTTCGCTGACATCGAATTACCCGAAAGCGAGCCGGTAGAGATCAGTGTACAGCGATTTAACCGGACAAAGCACGAAACAACGTTTTCATGACGATCGCTCGTCACCACAACCTCGTGCGCGAAGTTACTGTATTCGCTCAGGTGTCGTTTTCTTCGACGAAACTGCTGAATTCTCATTGTTTGCAAACACTTTTCGCGCATCAGAATTATCCAAAAATGCGCTTTATTGTTCCAAAAACAGTAAAATTGGTAAGGAGGCTCCTGACTGGAAATTAGTAAAAATAAGACGCCGCCTATTTTCTGTAACTTAGCGGCAAGCAAGATATGAAAATTGTGACTTTACCATCGTGATCGGGAAGGTCGAAAATGGGGGGATAGACAGAATTTCAGAGAAATCTGAGACTTTTTTGGAGCGATGTCCGTGTCACTTTAAAGAAGAGCTTGATTTTTGAAACCCGAATTCAAGCCAGAATCAAAGTCCATCTGACTTCATTTCTATATTCATTTATTTTAAAGCACTTAGGAGAGTCTGTTTCCTCTATTCGGAACCATTCGCCTATACATAACCACCCATAACAGTGTAGACGCTGATGTGGCCAAAATCAGAAACATCCAAATGTAGCTTGGTCCAGATGCTTCGTACGCAGTCCTAAAATCACAGAATTTAGACCACAATTGCTGTCTTGCGGCTTACGATAGAAAGATCGGGCCAACGATGTTCACCACATCACCTGAGATCATGAAAATTCCTTGCATTGTGCCCTAAAGCGCGGACTTAGCGTCGAATTGAAGGATTTTCGCGTACCTGCTTGATGTTCCCTAAGAGTTTCGAGTACAGTATGTCCAAATTCATCATGAGAAGCGGGAGACACGTGCCAATAGTCAGAATTTGGCCGATAAAGTGAAAATGGAAACCAATTCCAATTTCCAACGATTCCCACTTTTGTGGACGTAATGCGGCTACTGTTCTATGACCGACTTTCATGACGCTCTCATCTGAATTCAAAAGCCATCGCGAACACAAATGACCCAAAATGCACTTCATACAAGCCATAAAACAGACAGAACCCTCATTCTTCCGGTCGTTCGCCCACTAAAAGTGCTCGCCGATCACAATCTGCACTTTGCGTTCCCGCTTCCCTCCTGCAGCGGCCGCCACCAACGACAGGGAATACCCTTTGCGCTCGGCGACGTCATCGATCGTGTCAACGACGTTCTGAACACAAAATCGCCGCCATCGGCTCGCTGCTCGCCATATGACTTTGGACAAATCGCGGCCGCAGAATTTCGCGCCTATTTCACAGCGTCCGCCGGCGGAGTCGCCGACTTTGCCGCTTCTTTCAACGAAATGAGCCGCTCTTATCGTGGTGGTGGGCTGGCCGGTTCGGTCGCCCTCGGGTGCGCCGCTATTTATTCAGCGCCTCCGTCGGTTGCGGTGGTCTTCGAAACTCTTCCCTTCCCTGTTGCTGCTGCTGCTGTCGAGTCAGTAACCGAGCGATGAGATGTCTTCCACTCGCCTTCACCGCTCTATACCTCCTTCTCTGGCCGCTACTCACCAACGCTCACCCCACGCGTGCGCAAGGCGTCGCCGTAAAAGGTCGTCTGATGTGCGGATCTGAGCCGCTGGTAGGCGCGAAAGTAAAAACTATTGATGTAGATACAGGTTAGTCGCTTGTTCTGGAGCTTAAAACGCATTTCCCCCTTCAGGTATGGACCCAGATGATCTCCTCGCCGAGGGCTACACCGATGCGGAAGGTCGATTCGAGTTGCGAGGCTTCACTCGCGAGGCAACCGACATCGACGCTGTTATCAAAATCTATCACGACTGTGACGACGGAGAGCGGGTGAGTAAACAGGCGAGCGTGAAACAGCGGTAATCAACGCAATTTCAGCCCTGTCAACGCAAAGTACTTTGGGAGGTGCCGCGCAAATATCACATTTCGTTGAGTAGCGTTGAGCAGTGGTTCGACGTCGGCACTGTGAATATGGAAATCAAGTTCCGGAGGGAGGAGCGCGACTGTCGGCATTGAGCATAATCACTCGTTTTTTTGGTCATTTCTGTGTATTTTTCGAGAAGATTAAACCGGAAATGTGAGTCTAAAGATGAAAAGATGTGAATGGAACGGTGGAATCGCAATTTTGACCGTTTTTTGGGCAAAAAATGACAAAAACGGAACGATGGCGTGGGAGAATCAAAGTTTTAGATGAACCTTAACGAGCAAAGTGATGCCCAGTAGTACGTACTGTAGCGTACATACTGTAGAGCTAGTCGCCAGAAGGCTCTCGCCGCAATTTAACAACGTACTGTTTGTGAACAGAGCAAGTTATCAACCGCAGACCGAACGTATGACATTTTCAATAATCACGTTTCAAGTTTCACATCGAAATGATCCAAAACACCAAACAAAAACAATTTGCATCAAAACAAAAAATAGTTCCAACCAGCCGGATTTGAACCAGCGACCTAAGGATCTCCGCACGCACTACAGTCCTCCGCTCTACCAACTGAGCTATGGTTGGCCGATAGCACGTCTGCGTTACAATGCTTATACCTCGACTGTGTACTCCCAAATTTGTTGAAATATCAGGCTGACTACGTGATGCCAAGCAAAGCTTAATAACAAGTCAACAAAAAAACAAATTTTTCAACTCAACATTTTATTTCACACCTTAGCATTCAAATGACAGAGGAAACGCCTCTTGGACGTCGCCAAATCGGCATTTAGTGGCCGTACTTCTGGAACTCCCACTCGCGGTTGTCCAGCGGGCACACCTGACGCGTCTTCAGCCAGCGCGAGATGCAGTGGAAGTGGAAAGCGTGGTTGCAGGCTCCCCACGCGACGTTGCACTCCTCGCTGGTGGCGGACGCCTGGTTCGCCTGGCACTCGATGCACATGTCCATGATGTGGTTGCGGCAGATGGCGCACGTGTCCACCACGATGTCCCAGGCCCACAGCGCCACCGCGTTCCACTTCTTCACCTCGAAGCGCTTCTTGCAGCATCCGGCGTCCTTCGGCTGCTCGCTGGTGTCCATCTTCTCTCCGTCCATGGTCGCTGTCTGGTTGCTGAACTGAGCTGGAGCGCAGTTGATGCCGAACAGAGGGAAATGAGGCCTTAAATGCGACGGGAAGCGGTCAGAAGCGATGCTGTTGACGACTGTGACTCATCGCTTAATGCTAGAGCATCGCATTTTCTCATTTTTAGCATCGCAAAAGAGTGTAGTACGAACGTATGACATTTCGAGCATTCGAAGTCCGTTCGAACTCCATCGGCATAATGCGTCATTACCACTCAAATAGCTCACAAACATCAAACAGAACGATTTGCATCAAAACAAAAAATAGTTCCAACCAGCCGGATTTGAACCAGCGACCTAAGGATCTCCGCACGCACTACAGTCCTCCGCTCTACCAACTGAGCTATGGTTGGCCGATAGCGTGTATGCGTTAAAATGCTTATATCTCAAATTCCTCGCCACCTAAAACGCGTTTCAACCGTCGCTTGTAATCGCATACCAACCAGCAGAAATCTTGTCAGTAGCTGCTGAACAACTTTCGAAGATTTTCCCGCCCACTTTGGTCCTACAACGGGTCAGTGTATGTCAACAATCAACAATTATTCAGGGATCCATCGTTCCGCTCGGCTTCAGCGCTCCCAGACGTCTGAAACGATCCAGTCGCTTCGCGTGCTCACAGAATGCGCTCCAGTCGGTCATCATTTTCAAGTTGACCCCTGATGACGATCGGTCATGCGATCTCGACTGCTCGAATTGTGCGTTTTGGCATTCTTCATCGCTTGCTCTCTTGGTGACGAGAGCGAATATGTCAGGTTCGTGCGTTCTTCGTTCATTCCAGCGCGTAATCCCCTATTTTCAGAGAAATTGACGCTTCAAACGGCGCGACCGAGTATCTAATCGAGGCGACCGGCGGCCATCTTCGCTTCAATTTTTACTTTGACCTCAGCGAATGCCGCAATTACGTCTCGTAAGTCGTTGTTTCATGACTTTTTGGTCAAATTTCGCTTCAGGCGCGTGTGCATCTGCTACAAAACGCCGCAAATGAATCCGATTCTCCTCAGCGCGTACGATTGTCCGGGCGACGAAGCGCTCTGCTTGTGGATCGACAATTGGCACAAATTCCCGGGCACGATTCCGCTCTTCTTTGGCGCCTACCATCGCGGATACGTCAACATCATCCCGCTGGACCATCTCGACAAGGACATCTTCGGTTTCGAGGCGCTAAAAGTGGAAATCGGGGAGCGCACCAATCGCGTCTACATCGATCGACTCGACGGAGGCGACTGGGCCGAGGATCGACTAAATCTGAAGCGATTTGGCCGCTACGCATCACCGATCAGCCGATATGAAACAAGAGATCCGTGGACCAACGTCACTGTAGGTCAATTTCGGTGTTTTCGGCTCTATTTTTTGATTTCAGGTGCAAGCCTATCGAATGCGCTTCATCTCCCGTCCGTGGCCCTGTCCAGCGAGGTTTGAATTTTTCAATTCGCGGATTATCGATCTGAGAAGAATGAATATGAAGCAGGCGGACGGATCCTACAAGCCGGAAGTGTTGACCTACGATGAATATCTGGAGAGGAAGCGGAAGGAGCGGGAAGAAGCGTTGAGGAATCAGCCAACGACCACAGCAGCGCCAGAAGCGCCCAAAGAATCGGAAGAGAAACGCGAGAAGAAGATTGTGGTGGAGCGCTATCGTCAGATCTACATTCCCATCGCTGCCGCGTTGATTTTCATTGCGTTGACCGCCATCTACGCGTTCACCGGCACGGCCATGTGGAAGCGCTGGTGCTGTTTTGTTGGAATTGACCGCGAAGATCGTCCTTCAGCCGGCGCTGACGAAGACGACGAGATCTCAGTGGAAGCGAAATCGCCAGGACGAACGAAGGACTCGAAATGGAAGCCCGAGGTGAGGTGTCAGTTGATCGAGGCGCATTTTACGGTGATTTTTCAGTTTACAAAGACAGATCTCGGCTCTGACAAGTCAGAATTCACGAATTCCGTTCATATTCCCGAGTCCGAGCCGACGAGCGACGCGAAGTCGCCAAAGAAGCACAAGAAGAAGACCAAGTCAAAGTCTAAAACGAAGAGCAAAGGCTCCAAGGGATCGAAAGGCTCGAAGGGATCAAAGGACAAAATGAAGAAAAACTTACCTCCAGTCGCTCCAAAGGTCGAAATCAAGAAAAAGACCCCGGAGGCGCTTGCTCCGTCATCTGTAAGCGCCAGTTTGTCCTCATTTTAAACCTCAAATCTCGCAATTTCAGGCATGTGAACCATCAGTCCAGAATCACACCGTCGCTCACGACTTTGACAACATCGGCTTCTACATGTAACTCGCTCAAATCTCGTCATTTACCTCAATCTTACATCATTTAGGAACACAGAGAACGGCACAATAGCACATTCTCTACGTCCGGCGGCTCCTGGAACCTCTTCGACGAAGCGCGAAACCGCCTCCACGTTCAATGAAGAGAGCTCCACTACAGCGATCGATTCGTCCGAACCCGTGAGTGTTCCGTTAGCTCTGAATTGGTGAACGGGAGCCTCGTTTCAGAGCAAACATGAGAAATTCCGAAAACTGAAGAAACAACCTCCCCGAGACCCCACGATCTTCACCGCGGCTGAGCCAACGCTCGATGGAATCGACAATACCAAGTCGCTGATGGTGATTCTGAGAGATGGACGCTTGAAGGCCGATCGGTAAGCCCATCTTACGCTAATCTGGCTATAACTGAGACCCATTTCAGGCCCACATTCTACCGCTACTTCTCAATTCTCACCGCTCTCTATGTTCTCGCCGTTGTAACGCTGGTTATCGGGCTGATCCTCGCCTATGGCGTCATTTTGGAGAATTAATGATTGATTTCGCACCTCATAAAAAGCCAATTAGCAACAGCGCACGTTCATTTTTCGTGCGAGGGAGAGAAATTGAGATCTTTGAGACGTGTTTCTGAGATGTATGATATGACCCCCGAAGGGCAATTAATACCGCGCATAATTACTCGTGTGCGCGCGCGCCAAATGACGAAAGCATCGTTCATTCGCGAGAAGCAATTAAACAGAGGATTTAATTGTGTGCGATGAGGAATCGTTCGCTGATGTCACTGCTGATGCTTACGGGACGCCGCGCGTGCACCGCTAGTTGGTAGAGTCCGAAGAGTGTGGATAGGATGACGGTTGGCGATTGTAGTAATTAGATGCGGAAAGTGCACGCAGTACGGAGAGCCGTAGTTCGTGGCTCGCTGATGATCGCGGTTCCGACTCGTGGTTTTTGATGTTTTATCTGCAATGCTGAAATGCGGGGGATTATGTGGAGCATGGCCTGGTGGAATCGTTCGATTTAGATCCCAAATAAAGCAAAATTGCAAACTTTGATCATTCGTTTCGACGGCGATTTCCATAATTGTTGAACTCAAATTGAACTAAAGTTCGCACGTTCGAACCCGAATTTTCAACGAAAACGAAAAGCCTTCAGCCTGGCTCATAGATGATGGCGGTTCCTTTTCGTCGTTTTTGCTGTTTTATCAGTGAGATGGCGATTTGCGGAGTTGAATGGAATCGCGTATACGGTACTCTGGTATTGCAGGAGCTGTGCAGTCGTCGTTGCAAGACCACGTAAAATTTCGGAGCGAAAATTATGGCATTTTTGTGATTATTTAGCACATCGCAATTGCGCAAAGTTTCGCTTTGAGACCAAACACCTCAATATTTCCAAATTTTGGCGTGAGGACTTCCATGTCGTCGATTTTGACGTTTTTTGAGATGAAGATCAACTAGTCGTTCAAACAACAAAATTTAGACAAATTTTCACAGATCTAGGCTCGTCTAGGCTCGAATTGGAGCATTCGAGGTTGGAAAACACCGCGGAATCACCGAACTATCAGTTCGCAAGCTTGCAAACGGATGAATCGCTGCAAAACTACGAATTCTAAGCTCTGTTCGCATCGCGACGCGATGATTTCGCAATCCGTGGGCAGAACAGCCGTGGAAATTGACCTTTTCTGCGTTTCCTTCCTTCCTGCTATTCAATTTTAATGGATTTACAAGTAGTTTCCTTGTTATATAAGATGGTAGCAATGGCATGGTCTTAAAGTACCATAGCAGGACCAATATTCGTACTTTCCTCCATCTCTGATCTCGCTACGGATTGACTTCCATTTTGGTCACAACACCTATTTTCGTCCACCCCTGAGCGCAGCGCATCCTATTCGCTGCTCGCCAATTTTCGACAATAAACACCTACCGTATCGCTTCAAAGTCGGGCAATTAGCGTTGTTTTTTGCTAGTTTAATTATTGTTTTCGGCGTGTTTTCAGCGAATGAACTAATTAGCTCGCAAATAGAAACTCAAAGTCGAAGAATCAGATCTGATTGCGTCTGGGCGCCGAACCACTCCTCTGAAACACGCGCTTTTGCATCAATTGTCGTGTTTATATGCTCGCTGGTCACTCGTCCGGTGGGATTTGGGGACGACCCACAAAACGCTGCGCAGCAATACTCCTTCCACTCCTTCCTGATGGCGTGGGCTGTTTTCTTCTCGAGCTAATGGCGGTCGTTTCGACTGCCTAATTGGTATTATCGCCTTTCAAGTGTGATTCTCTAGCGCGGCGCGCGACGTGCGCAAGCGAAGCGCCTCCCCTCCGCTCCTAGCACAGCGCACGGTCGTGATTGTATGTTTGCAGAGAGGGACAGCCTCCTCCTCCTCCTCTCATCTCGCTTCTAGAAAAGCGCCAATTCTTCATTTTAGTTCAAAGAAAATGTTCTTCGCTCAATTCTTCGGATTCGTCGCTGTCGCTTTCGCTTGTCTGGTCGCCCTGTGCTCTGTTGAGGGTGAGTGAGGCGTCACTCCCAAAACAACCCTAAAATATCCGATTTAGCCGTTCCCACGTACCACCTACTGAAACGAGCGGACAAGACGACTCCCCCGCACTGGGAGGACCTCGGATGGGCGTGGGGAAAACGATCTATGAAATCGTTGCGAGCGGTAAGTGCTTTTTGCCCTATTTGGCCCCGAAAATCAATTCTTCCTCTTCAGCCCTACGGTGAATTCGTGTTCAAGCAGCAGGTGAAGAAGAATCCCGACTGGCACGATCTTGGATGGGCCTGGGGACGCAAGTAGACAGCTACCGTAGTCCGCCGCCATCGCGCGCACATGAAGCGATCCTATTTATTGACTTTTTGATTCAAATTCTGGCGCCTTGATCACAATGTAATGGATGAATAAAATCAGTTTGTTGTGCGAAGAAGAGTTCAAAGGATGACGAGGATGACGTGAGAGTTCTTTGGGTTATTTTGCTGTTTGAGGCGGAAAACCGGGTCAACAAGGCTCTTACTCGGAGAGAAACACGTGGTGACATTCAGCGAGCAATGAAAAACGCTTATTATTAGCGTGTTTTGTGCGCTAGAGGTGATTGCTGTGTTTTATGAAGGGAAATTGATGTTTTCAACTTCTGCGAAGCAGTGAATATGAGTCAGATTAGCGGGAAAAGGCGAACGGCTGTTTTATTATCTGATTTTAGGTCAAGATTTGGACGTTTCGAGCGAAAAATGCTCAAAATGTGGCTGGAATTGAGTGATTTTTATCAATCGGCATGTCAACAACCCCATTTCTCATGAAAATCGATGGGAAAACCACGAAAACTGACCTTAGATGACGAAGGATTGTGCTCCATCGAACGTGCGAAAATGGAAACAAATCAAGAAGTCATTTCGCATATTGTTCCATTAACCACATTGTTCAGGCTCGTCAATGGCATAGCGTATTAATAATGCGCCTATTCACTGTTGCACGTATTGGGCGATAAATAATAGCCAAGTTTAGCGAACGTGCCGGTGAAAAATACGCGGGGAAGTGTCGCGCATTGAAAAACCCCGCAGCACGATCATCACTGCGGTGAAAATTACCGAAAAGCGATCTTCGCGCAATCCCCCCGCAATTATTGCGCTTTTCTACTGAATCATTCGATTTGTTCAGGGAGTTCAAACACAATATGCGGCAACCCAAACACAATATGCGGCAAAACGGCGTTCAAAACTTCCGTTTGGCGAGTCTCGTTGTGGCGCAACAGTATTTCAAATTCCCGCTGCAGCACCGGGCGCGGCACGGCTTGTCCAAGGTGGTTCTCACTTGTTTCGATCGTCACTTTGAGCAAAAATTCGAGAAGCGCTCACCGCGTAACGTCTGTGCTGTGTTACTTGGATCGCGAGCTATATAAATCCTCGCCAAAATGACTGCGGGCGCGCCTTGCAGTGACCGAACGGCCGACATTTCAATGGAGCTACACGCTGCACATTGTCTAATTTTTGCAAAGCTGTCTGATTCTGCAAACGCGAGACAAGAAGGGATGAGTTGGAGCTTCCAGACTTTGTCGCCTCCACCGCGCGCATCACTTTTGCTCGCAGAGTCGACCGAAGTCGCCCGCTTTGGACGAAGCAGTGAATTCGCATCGAATCGTTTGTGAAATCGCCGATGTCAACTGTGAAGATGGACATGCTCGCTGACTGTGAAGAACCGATGGACGATTCTGTCGTTGTCGCTACTGAGGTTCGCTTCAATTCCCCGTTTTTTCGTGATTTCAACCAATTTCAGGATGCAAGCGGTGACGCGAAACTCACAATGATCGAAGATAACGTGAATTCATGCGATGAGCACCTTCTACAGCCGCTGGGAGCAACGTACGTGCTGTGGTACTTGGAGAACGCACGTAATCGCGACTGGAAAGAGTGCGTCAAGGAGGTCGGCGCGTTCAACACGATCCAAGGATTCTACACGCTCAACGCTGGGATGAAACCGCCGTCGTATCTGCGTTATGGAAACGATTATATGCTGTTCAAGGAAGGCGTGAAACCGATGTGGAAGACGAGAACAATCGAGCCGGAGGGCGCTGGCGCATGTCTGTCGAGTCGCGCAGGAGTAACAACTTTATCCGCACCGACGCCTACTGGTTTGAGCTGATGCTCGCGTTCATCACCGGAAGCTTCAGTGATGACGAGGAATTCTGGGGATTGTCGTGAATCGTCGCGCCAAGGGTGACAAGGTAAATTTTAAGCGATGCGATCGTTTTCTGATAGTTTTTGTCTCAGATTTCCGTGTGGACTCGTGATGCAGAGAACGAGAAAGTGAAGAATCGAGTCGGCCGAGAGCTGCGCAAACTGCTCATCATTCCCGAAGCTGAGAAAGTCGCTTATTTCCCTCATGAGATGCGGTTGGAAGTGCGAATTAATTGTTTTTGTGTTAATTAAATATTTTTTTGTTAATTTGCGATGCTTTCTGATGTCTGTGACATCGCTTTTCTGGTTATTTAAGGCGCCAAAATGTGGTTTTAGGGCAACAATCATCAACCATCAATCAAGGATGCTGATCAAGGTGAAGACGCTGACTGGAAAGGAAGTCGAGCTGGACATTGAGCCGAACGAGAAGGTTTCCCGACTGAAGGAGAAGATCGAGGAGAAGGAGGGCATCCCGCCAGCGCAGCAGCGACTCATCTTCTCGGGAAAGCAGATGAACGACGACAAAGGCGTC
>MQUG01004175.1:0-29828 GCA_007213375.1 Steinernema feltiae | reverse complement strand
ACGCCAATGTGAATCATGATACGGTAGCATTCTTTCGATCGGTACTTGGGTGCGGAGAGGAAGATCTAAATCAATCAATTTACGGTCTTCTAGGCTTCCAACTTACAAATACAATCTTACGTAAACAGGCGCCGCAATCAGCACAACAAGAGAGTGGGAAAGGCCTATCGCAAACTGTAGAGACATCGTGAATGAACGTTTTCGAATTTAAGAAACAAAAGTGTTGTTTGTTCAGTTAACGACGGTAATTTCCATCAAGTGGCGATTTGGTCTAATGGATGGAATTAACTGGAATGAACACATGTGTGTTTAAAGATGGTCGACGATCAAGAATCATTCGTGTTTTAAAGTCCAGTGACCTTATTAAAATCAAATCACAGCTGCAGCTCTCATTCTACCGGCTGCCAGCGCAACGCATTTAATTAATCTGGTCAGATCTGTCCTGAGTTGTCCTGGCTCAGCAAATGCACTTAAAGAAGTTAATGCAAATGCACTTGAATGCAATCGAAAATCAATATTTGTTTCGTTTTGCGCCGTAGTTTGCCATGAGAAGCGGATGAGCCGGAAATCGAGCCGACCGGCTCGTGGCTCCATAAGTAATCGTTGTTCGATAAGTGACCATGTTTTCAAAATACGAGCTTTTTCATTCATTTATCTGGCTTTTTTTGTTGTTTTCTAGCCAAATCAAACAGTTAAACTGTTAAACGCACAAAACAGGCAATTTATTTAAGTTTTAGCGATATTGAGCCCATTGGCTCACATCCGGCTCGGTGGGATTTTTGTAAACGAGCTTTTTAAAAAATCGGCTTTTCTGTTTCTAAATGAGTTTTGCTTACACTTCATTCATTAACAATTTATCCTATTTTTATTTAAATCAGTTGATCTCATGACATCTCATCTTTTGAGCATCAAAGTGACTTTGTCACTGTTTCAGTTGTGCCCTGCGGTTAGTCATCAACACACACTACAAACCACAGCTCCTTCTTGCTGATTAACGTTTCAGCATTTTTGATACGCAAATACCCTCTATGACCACAAATACATTTTGGCGCCATCGCATCGTCTCGCTGATCGCACATTGCATCAGATCAGCGCGGCGCGGTTCGGACGTCAATATAAAGGATGATGAGCGGAGCGCGCCATCATTCGTCCTCCGCGTCGTGGTGTGTTTTGATGACGAAATCGCGTGTTTGTTTGTTCTTGCCTTGTTGCTCCCTGCTTCTCCGAGGATTTGCGATTCCGCTGCTCTTCCTGTAACGGTACGGAACAGCACCGTTCAATGCGCGATGCGTCATTGTGGCGTTTGCGACGAAACGCAAATCCTCGGAGAAGCAGGGAGCAACAAGGCAAGAACAAACAAACACGCGATTTCGTCATCAAACACACCACGACGCGGAGGACGAATGATGGCGCGCTCCGCTCATCATCTCCTTTATATTGACGTCCGAACCGCGCCGCGCTGATCTGATGCAATGTGCGATCAGCGAGACGATGCGATGGCGCCAAAATGTATTTTGTGGTCATAGAGGGTATTTGCGTATCAAAAATGTGCTGAAACCGTTAATCAGCAAGAAGGAGCTGTGGTTTGTAGTGTGTGTTGATGACTAACCGCAGGGGCACAACTGAAACAGTGACAAAGTCACTTTGATGCTCAAAAAGATGAGATGTCATGAGATCAACTGATTTAAATAAAAATAGGATAAATTGTTAATGAATGAAGTGTAAGCAAAACTCATTTAGAAACAGAAAAGCCGATTTTTTTAAAAGCTCGTTTTACAAAAATCCCACCGAGCCGGATGTTGAGCCAATGGGCTCAATATTCGCTAAACTTAAATAAATTTGCCTGTTTTGTGCGTTTAACAGTTTAACTGTTTGATTTGGCTAGAAAACAACAAAAAAAGCCAGATAAATGAATGAAAAAGCTCGTATTTTGAAAACATGGTCACTTATCGAACAACGATTACTTATGGAGCCACGAGCCGGTCGGCTCGATTTCCGGCTCATCCGCTTCTCATGGTCAAACTACGGCGCAAAACGAAACAAATATTGATTTTTCGATTGCATTTCAAGTGCATTTGCATTAACTTCTTTAAGTGCATTTTGCTGAGCCAGGACAACTCAGGACAGATCTGACCAGATTAATTAAATGCGTTGCGCTGGCAGCCGGTAGAATGAGAGCTGCAGCTGTGATTTTGATTTTAATAAGGTCACTGGACTTTAAAACACGAATGATTCTTTGATCGTCGACCATCTTTAAACACACATGTGTTCATTCCAGTTAATTTCCATCCATTAGACCAAATCGCCACTTGATTGGAAATTACCGTCGTTAACTGAACAAACAACACTTTTTGTTTCTTAAAATTCGAAAAACGTTCATTCACGATGTCTCTACAGTTTGCGATAGGCCTTTCCCACTCTCTTGTTGTGCTGATTGCGGCGCCTGTTTACGTAAGAATTGTATTTGTAAGTTGGAAGCCTTAGAAGACCGTAAATTGATTTGATTTAGATCTTCCTCTCCGCACCCAAGTACCGATCGAAAGAATGCTACCGTATCATGATTCACATTGGCGTTCTGCAGTGCATGATGGCTCCGGGTTACTTCTTCTTTGGCTTAGCTCAACTGCTCGATGACAATCCCTGCGACATCGCCTCACACACACTGAAAGTGGCGGCAGCTGGAGTGAAGACAGAAGCGATTTTGAGTCTCGTGCTGGCGATGAACAGAATGAGGATTATATGCGGATTACGGTATCCAGCTGCAGTGCATACGGTAAGCTTGTAGTCTTCACTGTGCTAGAGGCGTTCTGTGCCAGGTAATAGTCATCGCGGCGTGGATTTTTGGCCTCGTCTACTTTCTCATCCTCTTCACCCCTCAAGTCGACTATCTGGTCATTCCCGGGGAATTCACTCCAATCTACGACAAGACGAAGCCGTGGACCGGAATTGTCATCAAAATCGGGCTGAGCATCATCCTGCTCGCTTCTAGCTTGACCCTCACGTGCTACAGTGTCATCTTCGCCTATCTGTTCTCGCTGCGAAGAGCACACATAGGGCAGAACAAACACGTTCACAAAGAAACGAATGTTCTGATCTACGCGGAAGTCCGCTTCGTCATGGACGTTTGTCTCACGATTGTTTACAACTTTGGAAAATTGCCGCGTGAGTCAGAATTTGACTTTTTGGTGGCGTTCGGCTATCAACTGAACAATCTCGTCTTTCCGCCTGCTCTCTATTTGGTGCTCTACGAGTGAGTGTGCGTGGCAGGACGAGGATTCATTAGGAATAAGTTTTAGAGCGTTGAGAAGAGAGTTCTTCACAGGAGCACGAGGGGAACGGGTCGCTGTTTCCAGGATATCGTCAGCAAAAGTGTGATTGTAACAGTAATGTCGATATGAATTTATTCTTGTTGCAATTTTATAAATTAAGCTTTGCGCAAACCTTTTCGTAACGTTGATCGACGACCACACATCAAACTAAACATGGAACTGCCTATGAAAACAACGGAATTCGATGTACAGACGATCTTCGCAAAGCCATGAGATTTCGACTTCAACTCCGTTTCTTTACTTTTAAACTATGAACCAATCACCCGCATGATGTACACTTGGAACCATCAGCGATTCATTAGGACACCGACAAATCCAATAACTTTTATATTTGAACGTTAACGTACAGCAAAGAAGAGGTAACAACACCACAAGTAAATCTCAAGATTCAATAATCGCGAGTGAATTCGATCCAAAGACGACTGTCGTTAAAACGTTCGATTTCAATTTACGCTCCGTCGCTTCGTCTCCAAACAATCGTGTCCTCATCATTTTGAACCTGCATCTCCTTCTTCAATTCCTTAAGCATTTCGAAATCCACGCCAAAACGAGCCGTGAAAGAAAACTCTTCCTGTCTGCATGATTTTCGGAGAAGCTTCTTGAGAAATGTGAGGCCAAAAACCAAAGATGTTTCGCACAATTATTTGTAAATTATGCAAATAAGACTTTATGCAAATTATACAACCTGGTAAGTGCTCAATGGCAGCAAATGAGTGTGGAAGGCACTCGAATGTCGCACGCCTGGCTTCGCGGTTTAATACCGTTGAGCAGAGCACAACCACTCTTCAGATGTAGAGAATTGTGTGACGTTTTGTTGTTGTTTTCAGGCACTTTGGGGAAGTGGATCCTCGCGCAGCGCAACGAGAGGAGGAATGAGCTAAAAAGCGACGCGTTAAAAGAGAATTTCAAGATTAGCGGGATGAAAAATCTCCGTATGCGGAATGAGGAGCTCTCGAAGCGGAACGAACGAATTCTCTCCTGCTCTGACAAAGGTTGGTGCGTGGCTGGCAGTTGAGCGTTCCTTGCCACGTAACTCTACTGATTCGATTCGATTGTAATCGCGTTTTTCTTTCTATTCCTTTAGGTGACGAAAATTTCTTTGAAATCGCTCGTGCACTTGGCGGTAATTCTCCTTTTGACTATCCAATGTCATCGCACGATCGTCGATGGCCCGGCACGCTGACATCAAACGCAAGGCAGCCGAACAACTCGTTTCCTCTAGAGACCGTTGCGAGAAAGTAGACAATCCGCCCAAGTTGGACATTTTGCCTGGCAGCGGATTGAATTTCCAGCGACCGTGGTCGGTCAAAGGATCGTTTAGCAGTCGGCGGCAAATTTCACAAAACCGCATTTTCAGCGTGGGCGTTGGCATAGGAAGAGGATTATTTCGCACGGAGGAATCAGATACGGGAATCGAAGATCGCCGATCTGGGAAGCGCGTGCTGGGCGCATGACCGCCACATCGAAAACGACCAGAATCGCCGCGAATATCGCGAATAAGAGATCGGACAAGTGACTTTTGATGCTTCAGCCAAGAGATTCAAATTCAACAATTTCAAATTTTTATTTCTTGAAGCACAGCAAAGATTGGGTTACAACATCAGAGTTTGGTTTCAGCATTCAATGAAAACAACGGAATTCGATGTAAAGACGACGGTTGGGAAAATTTCGACTTCCACTTTGTTTCTTGGCTTCCAAACTATGAATCACCCAAATGAATCTGCAGTTCCTTATTTCAGTTCTGTCGTGAGTTAATGACTTTAAGTTTAAGCTTTAAAGTTTAATCCGTTAAGGGATAAAGCGGATATGTGTGTTATATATTTTGAGCATTACATTTGGAATCATCGGCGATTCATTGGGATACAAACAAATCCAAATACAAACAAAGACTTTTATATTTGAACGTTAACGTACAGCAAAGAAGAGGTAACAACAGCACCAGGAAATCTCAAGATTCAGTAATCGCGAGTGAATTCGATCCAAAGACGACTGTCGCGCCAACGCATGATTTGGATTTCCGCTCCGTCGCTTCGTCTCCAAACAATCGTGTCCTCATCATTTTGAACCTGCATCTCCTTCTTCAATTCCTTAAGCGTTTCGAAATCCACGCCAAAACGAGCCGTGAAAGAAAACTCTTCCTGTCTGCATGATTTTCGGAGAAGCTTCTTGAGAAACTTGAGACCAAAAACCAAAGAGTCTGCAACATCCACGTCTTCAAACGATTTTGTTAAGGTGAAGTGTGCGATCGCAACGCGCAGTTCATCTGACCATCCTTCGTCGAGGATCTCAATTATCTTTAAACCTTCAGATTGCAGGTTACTGGTGAGGAAATTTTCGGCTGTTTTCGAATAGCTGCCAACACAGATGTCTGCAAACGACGAATTGCGGAACGGCGAGAGCAACTCGGCGAGGATGTCTTCCGGAATCTCTATATTCTCTGAAATCGACATCCCAGCCAAGTTGAAAAACGGGGCAGAGTACTTCACAATCTCTCTTACTTCATCAAGAGTGGAGTTGTGTGAATTTTCATTGTTGTAGCCCATTCCAACATATGATGTTCGAACTACTGATCGCTTTCAGCTCTTGGAAAGTGATGCCAATGGAAATTTTCTCGGTTAGAGGTAATTTTAAAATGTGGTACGACCACACACCACCTTTGTAGTTGATATTCACTTCTACTGTAAAGCGTTCATTATCTGTTGCTTCAGCCGCCGCTTTCCAGATTCCGCAATTCGAGTTTTCGGACGGCAATTCCACCAGAGCGTACAGGTTCTTCAAAACAACGCAGACCGAGTCACAGAAGGCGTACGGCACGGTATCCATCGCACAATCCAATCGCAAAGAAACGAATATTCCCAACATAAATGTTTCCAATGCAATGCGACTGATTCACAGTATGGCGACGTGTCAACAACAGCGCATCTTGTGAATCTCACAATCAGTGAATGGCAAATCAACTCTGAGGCGAAAGGGGGCAGCGAGGCAACTACTTGTTGCCAAATACCAGTTTGCATACGTACCAGTGCTATGTTCTACAGTTCAGAGTCAGGTGGCCATATTCACGGAATGGACGTTCTGCGAATGTGTGAAAATCGGTTCAAAGTTTCTCTTTTTTGTGTTTCGGTAAACAAGCGAAACGCACAAAACAATCCATTTTCTAAGCTAATCTAAATGAGTAATTAATAACAAAAGGCTACAAGTTTCGCATTCTTGGTGTTTACCCAACTTTGTCGGCTCTCGCGCGCAATGATTGACCCAATCTACCTGATCAATTACACTCTTCAAGCGATTTGCTCCCTTGGAAGTGTAGCCATGAATCCAGTGATTCTGGTCCGTCAATACAAGCAGCTGAAGACGCAAAGTCAGCTGACGATGATCTTCCTTCATCTATTTCTTCACCTTTCGTGCGCCTTCTCCGCTCTGCTCCTAAGCGTCTACGATCTCTTCATTCTTCTAGGCAAGAAGAACCATCAAGACCAACTGATGACGCCACTTTTAGTGCCAAACATTCAGGCCAACAACGATGTTGAATTCTGGCTCGGAAACACGGCAAACGCGGCAAATCTGGTCGTCGGGATAGCGGATCTGTTCCTCGCCATCGACCGCTTCATCGCCATCTCTTTCCCAATGCGCTACGGCATTTTGATGAAGAAAACGGTGCATTTGGCGCTGATATCGTCGTTTGTTTGCGCGAGTGTCAGCTTTGGATTGCACCCATTCCTCCGCATAGCCGTACCCCCAAACGCCGGGCCAGTTCCGTTCATCCGACTCGTAGATTTCAATTTGATCTTCACGCGCGCCTTTGTGAAGACGTTCTTCGATGTCCTGTACATCATTGTGACTTTTCTGCTCATTTTGAAACTGCGACAGCACAACGCATCGGTACAATCAAGGGCGAAAGAAGTTGGACGAGACAAGGCTGGATTCAGACTTGTAGGTCTGTGCTGGCATTCTAGTATGACAGTTTGAATTGCAGGCCAACAGCATCATTCTCTATCAAACCGTCTTGCAACTCATTTTCTGCATTGCCCCCCTGGTTCTCGGCACGCTCAGTCGCATCTGCTTTGGATTCGACTTCAAAACTCACTTTGGTCCCTATACAGCAACGCTGACGTCGATCTATTTGTGCTTGTGCAGTTGTTTGTACTTGAGAAAGCTGAAAAGCCGCGGTTGCAAAGTGGTAGTGGCGCAAACTGTCACTAATGCGAGTTGCCGATCGAATCTGCCTACGTGAGAATATGCTTTTGTAGCAATCAGCAGCTCACAGGCGTTCAGCACCGATGATTCCATAAAGGTTTTGCATAACAATGCTATCCGATGCCATATATTTCGATGACAAAGAGGAGGATGGAGCGAAGAATGACTGAAACACAAGATCAATTACGCAGCATTACGCAGTAGCTTTCCTTCCTTTTTCCACTTGATCAACTTGCCAATTGTGGTCATTTTTTGGCACCTCTACATACTAACATCGCATGAAATAAAAGCTAAATCGGAATCGAAACGATTTCCATAATCAAGTATCGATTTCACGTGTAAACAACTCAAACAAAAGTGTTTTGCTCTCGTTTTTGGTCCAAAACAATTCAAACTGACTACAACATAACGAATTCCAATTACAGAAGGCTACAAGTTGCGCGGAATCAGGATCTTTTCATATTGTTCGGTATTTTTGATACGTTAAGAATGTTGGACCTGCTTTCCCTTGTCAGCTACACAATTCAATCGCTGTGCTCGCTGGGAACTGCAATCATAAACCCAATTGTTCTGTTTCTTCAGCACAAACGTCTAAAGGGTCAAAGTCAGCTCACGATGCTTTTTCTCCATCTCTTTCTTCACTCAACTGCCGCTTGCACGGTGCTTCCTCTGAGCTTCTACAATCTCGTCCCTGTTCTTGGTAAGTGCTGTCTTATAACCGCCTACTCTAACGCCGCTTTCAGATCCAAATTTTGCCGCAGACGCCGACGTCGTATTCTGGCTCGGAGAAAATGCTGACGCGACCAATCTGGTTGTTGGAGTAGCGGATCTCTTCCTCGCCATCGACCGCTTCCTCGCCATCTCCTTCCCTGTTCGGTACGGCTCCACGTTGATGAAGAGAACGGTTCAGTTAGCTCTGGTGTCAGCATTGACTGCTTGGACCGTAAGCTTTGGGTTGCACCCTTTCCTACGATTGCCTCTTGCGCCCAATACACCGGTGTCCTACATGAAACAGATCAATTTCACCTTGCTCTTGACGCGCTCTTACGTGAAGACGTCTCTCGATGTGATGTACGTGTTCGTGACCGCGGTGTTCATTGTGAAACTGCGCCGACACAACGCAAAGCTGCAAACGGGGACGAATAACGCTGGACAGGACAAAACGGGCTTCCGACTGGTAGGCGAGTGCAAGAATTATCAGCCATAGTGATGACCTTGTAGGCCAACAGCATCATTCTCCATCAAACCGTCTTGCAACTCATGTTCTGCGTTGTTCCTTTGGTTCTTGGCACGCTGAGTCGCATCTGCTTGGGATTCGACTTCAAAACGCACTTTGGTCCCTACACGTCCACTCTCACAACGATTTATCTGTTGTTATGTAGCATTTTGTACTTTCTGAAGCTGAGAACCGGCAGCAGTAGTTCACAATCAGTGGTAGTGACTCGGTCCATCACTAATGCAAGCGATGTGTCGAAGTTGACCGCGCGCAAGTGACCATCAGGGACAGAGACGTCCGAGACGTCGCGGTCATTGAACGACCATTCCATTATCCAAACACGCTTATCCGGTGCCACGAGTATAACTGTTTGTATCTGGCAATTGTCTATAATAAATTCATCCCAGAAAAACGTGTAATAATCGCGAGTTTACTCAGTAGATGACCAGAAAATCAACAGCACCGGCCCGCTACGTATCAACTTGGCGCCCTGTAAATTTAGTACCAACTCAAACGCGTCTAAAAGCTGCTCTACGAAGCCTAGAACGCCAATAGCTAGGCTAAAAAAAGACTAAGACACTCCGCCTAAGGGTTAGGGTATGGTTAGCTGCGAAAGAAGCTTAAGCGCGTTACAAACAGGAACAAAGTTGCTTGTGCTTGAGTAATCGCAAGGCAATACCTGCTTTTGCTCCAGCCGCGCAATTCAATCGTTCCCAGGCCCAGTCTATTCATTGTCCAACTCGATAATTTTGCTCTAGGCCCAAAGATTTGACACCGCAGCATGCTTTCATTGTAACTTTGCGGTTCAAATCATGAGCTCCATAACAGCGGCAGGTTATAGATCAGAATGGAATATATTATTTTTCGCGATTTTGTAATCAACATGTTTTGGCGCTCATTTGTGGTCCAAAACAATCCAAACTGACAATGACAGATTGAATTCTGCTTAAACAAGGCTACAACTTACGCGTATCCGAGGTGTTTACGAGATAGTCACTGTTTATAATCATGCTGGACCCGATCTCCCTTGTCAGCTACACAATTCAATCGCTGTGCTCGCTGGGAACTGCAATCATAAACCCAATTGTCCTCTTTCGCCAGTACAGACGTTTGAAGAGACAAAGTCAGCTCACGATGCTCTTTCTTCATCTCTTTCTGCATTTTACCTCCGCTTGTACAACACTCCCCACGAGCTCGTACAACCTCTTTGGTCTTCTATGTAAGCGCAGCTCCTCAAATTCAGAAATTTACTTATTTTAGACCCGAATTTCACCGCAGACCACAATTTCGTATTCTGGCTTTCAAACGTAGGAAACGCGGCAAATCTGGTCGTTGGTGTAGCGGATCTCTTCCTCGCCATCGATCGCTTCATCGCCATAACGTTCCCAATGCGCTACAGCTCAAAGCTCATGAAGAAAACAGTCCAGATGGCGCTGTTCTGGTCACTGGTTTTGTCGATTTTAAACATTGGTTTGCACCCAGTCTTCCGGATTCCAATTCCCGCGAATGGTCCTCCTTCTTACATGAAAATGATCGATTTCAACTTCCTCTTGGTTCGCGCCTATGCGAAGAACTGCTTGGACGTGATGTACGTGTTCGTGACCGCGGTGTTCATTGTGAAACTGCGCCGACACAACGCAAAGCAAGCGGCTAACGCTGGACAGGACAAAACGGGCTTCCGACTGGTAGGCGAGTGCCGGAATGATCAGCCATAGTGATGTCCTTGTAGGCCAATAGCATCATTCTTCATCAAACCGTCCTGCAACTCATTTTCTGCGTTGTTCCTTTGGTTCTCGGCACGCTGAGTCGCATCTTCTTGGGATTCGACTTCAAAACGCACTTTGGTCCCTACACGTCCACGCTCACAACGATTTATCTTTTATTTTGTGGTATTTTGTACTTTCTGAAGCTGAGAAACCGCAATGGCAAAGTGGTGGCGGTTGAACGGACTGTCACCAACCAGAAAGGCCGGCGTCCTACGCTTAAACGTACAGAATTGAGTTGAATATCGACATGTACATATCGCTGTTGTGTTTCAGCACTGTTGTTTGAACGGCAGGTTCTAACTTTGAAATCACTGATAAATCGCGTGTTACCGTCCCGATCAGTGATCTATTCGAGACAACTTCCAATTTCGGGCTTGGCGCGCCCGAAATTGAATGTTTCAAATAGCAGTCGGTGGCATAGTAAACTGTTGGATTTTGTGTGAAAACGGCCTTTTCCAGCCTTCTTTTGTCATTTTTTATCTTCACACAGGTCAGGAGAAGTGTCGTACTTGCTATCTGGCGTAGGATCCGTTACCTGATCGCACCCTTGACATCGGCTGTTTGAGAACCACCGGACCCTTCACGGATTTGAACTTGCACGTAGGCAATTCCGACCGGTCATCAAATAAGTGATAGTCCACTGAACCACTACCACTACGTGTTTATTTCTTCAGTTTAAAAAAATACAAAAAACTGCATGCGAGCAGATATATCGTAGCCAGGGTTGTTGTGAAAGGACCAAGAGACGCTTTCACGTCGATTCCAAAGCAGATCCGAAGCAAATAGGCGCCAATGAACAGCGGACCGATGCAGAGCGCGAGTTGCAGGACGGTTTGATAGAGGACGATGCTGTTGGCCTGGAATTTCATTACTTCATGCGAATGCTCCCTCCTGCACACGCCTACCAGTTTGAATCCCACATTATCGTGTCCGACATCTCGCGAATGAATGAGAACCTTTGCGTTGTGTCGGCGCAGTTTCACGATGAACACGAAAGTGACCAGAACGTACGCTACATCAAAGCAGTTCTTCACGGTCACGCGAGTGAAAATCACAGTGAAATTGACCATAACCATGATCGGCAGTGGGTCATCGCTTTGCGGCACCGGAATTCGGAAGAATGGATGCAAGCCAAAGCTCACACCAGAGCAGATCAACGCTGAGAGCAGCGCCAGCTGCATCGTTTTCTTCATCAGTTTTGTGGCGTAACGGAACGGAAACGTTATCGCGAGATAGCGATCGAGCGCGAGGAAGACGTCCGCCAACCCGATGATCAGATTTGTCGCGTCTACGGCGTTTGCGAGCCAAAACTCAACTTCATGATTCGCTGGGATGTTTGGGTCTAATCACAGTGGAATGGTTCGTTGTAGTTTGACGCCTGCGCTTACCTAAAAGAACGTAGAGGTCGTAGGAGCTGAGACAGAGCGTGGCGCAAGCGAATGTGGAATGCATGAAGAGATGCGCAAAGATCATCGTCAGCTGGTTGTGCTTCTTCAGGCGTCGGAATTGACGGATCAAAACGACAGGATTCATGATCACAGTTCCCAAGGAGCAAATCACTTGGATCGTGTAATTGAGGAGCGGACGTAGTTCGGACATGGTTGGAGCGAGTGGCGGAGAGGAAATACAATGAAATGAAGCGACAATGAATTGAGGCTGCGATGTTATGTAAACACCTAATCTCCTGGAATGAGGCCCATCTTGTAGCCGTGCTATGTAGCCTCAGTGGAATTAGTCACATTGGAGTGTTTTTCCAGAAACACAAACCTAGATTGTTGCTTGTAGTTGCTCAAAAACTGCTCAAAAAAGCCACAGATTCGGGATTCTTTAACTCTTATTCCGATCCTCGCATTTGAAGACATTACGTGGTCTCAACAATGCAACCGTCGGAGTCTTTGAGAGATCTGCGACTGACACAACCTCGCAGCCTCAACCATTGTGGATTGTTTTTCCAGTACGACAATTTTACTACAATTTTTGGCCAAAACATTGCTTTTATTGTTCCTTGTTCCTTGCCAAAAGCAATACATTGCGAAATCTACACTAGAATCATTGGGGATACTGATTTCTGACGCTCAACGACAACTTAAAAGCTAAAAGCTTGAAGCAGTTAACCTAAGTTTGTTTTACCAGTTACGGTATAGTTAGTAATCACAGTCAGTTGCGCAATAAGATATCTGGGCACCAATAAGATAGGAACCAACATCTGGGCACCATTTTAGGGCGACCGTCGACATTCTATTAAGAAGCATTTGTGTCTCCTCAGGTCCCAGTTGAGGCCAGTCGCCATGCATTGATTGTGTGTGGATTGTTGTTAACGATCAAATAGGAACTGAGGTTCCTACACTGAGGTTGAAACATACGATTGATGAAGCGATTTATGAAAAATGTCCATAATTTCACGATAGTCCTTTCCAAATGAATGGAGAGATGAACGGAATATAAATATAAACTTTGCGAGCAAACATGCAGCGAAAGTCGATCTAATGGGTGCCGCTTGAAGCAACGTTTCTCAACGTACGGGCGTAACATTTTTCACGTTGCAGAGAAAGAATTCACGCCGCAGAGTGCTGAAAGAAATCGACATCCTCAGCCTCTCTATCCAATCCGCATTGCTAACCTGTACATCGTGAAATACAGAATCGGAGTCAATGCAGATGTACTCAGGATCAACGCGACGGTAACGGCAACTTCCATTTGCGGAATATTCCGGAATTCCACGTAGTTCAGCACGACGGTCAAACTAAAGTAGACTCCGAATCTGGTCGCCGCGTAGACGAGAATTGAAAAATCCTTTACTTCCATGTTTGAGCCATGCCTGATTTTCAGCCTGATCAGGTAGGCGATGATGATCACGTAGATGATGAGAGTCAGCACCAAGGTGGCCAAGTACAGATAGTTTGTTGCGATCTGAATTTGTATTGTGCATCCTTTCTGCCAGTTGTACGAGGCGAGAAAGTGACCAGGCAGCATTTTGAACTCTGCCAGAGGAGTGAGGAGCACTACGGTGAAGACCAGAAGCACTAGCCATGCCAGCACCATCACCATCTAAATCAATGTGTTCAGGTGCTTCTAGGGCGCGTTTACCACGTGGATTTTGGAAGAATAGTGGAGATTGCAGATGATCTTCAGTCTGTTCAACGCTAGACACAATCCTAGCATCGCCTCTGCCCTCAGTGCGGAGGGATAGAGAACGACCAAATAGGCCGATAATCCCAAAGGGTCATAGCCAAAAATGGGCACCAGACCCATTCCGATGTAGCTTAGCGGGAAAGGAACACATTGCACGACGCCCATCTGGATCATTATACGGTAGCATTCCAAAGAGCGGTACTTGATGTTTGAGACAAAAATCTGCAAATCGAGCATGTTTGTACGGTAGATTATGCCCTTGACTCACATAGATGAACCGAAGATAGGCAGGAAGGAATACCAAAGGCAGAAGGGCGTATGTGAGGCCAGCGGCCGTGTGGAAATCCATCTGTTGCTGCCGGGAACAGAAGCAAACAGAAAAACTGGTTTTCACAAATGACAATTTGAATGAATCAAGCGCGCAGCTGTAAACTCGAGAAAATTTATTGCGATTGACTAAGCGCAAAAACAAGAAGAAACAAGAACGACTAATGCCACTCATAATTTAATCGCTATTGCTCTGTGGATTAAAGTGGTTACTCAACACTGCGTTCCAGCTCAATCAGGAAGATTGAAGATCAAATCAGTGATTCGCACTGATTGGTTACCAACTTTATTGGCTTCTTTGAACACAAGAGGTTTCACACGCTCTGGCCACGCACAAACAAATCAACAATAAATTAAACGTTATTTCAGTTGTAGTAGGCGTATCCAGGCTGTCCTTGTTCTGTTACTTGGCAATCCTAGTCCACATTGTGTGTCTGAAGCGGAAGACTGATCAACTGGCGCAATCATTTCAGAACTTTTAAGCTTTTCTGCAACGTTTTTGCACTGCACGAGTCACTGCACGACTCAATCAGGAAGCTCTTTCTGTTCTCAGTGACACCTCAAATCCTCAAGAGGGCCTATCGAAACGAGTGTGACCGGATGCGATTCTTCTCAGATGAAGGGACTAAAGTTGAGTGGCTAACGCGTTGTTTACGGACACCTTGAGAATTTCCAATTACTGTAGAAAAACATTTTCAGCTGTCAGACTCAAAAGCTGTCGGAAAAAACCAGACTGCCTGACACACGAGGCACACTACTGCCTTCAGTCAGAAATGCTTTCGTTGCAGATTGCTGGTGGTCTGCTCTTCTCTTCGGTGTCTTTGTTCTTTACGCCTGTCTACGCCAGGATCATCTACGTTAGCAAAATCCCTGCATTGCACCGAGTAAATCGAAATTTCAGATCTTTCTTGCAAACCCAAAATATCGCTCTCTCGAGTGCTACCGTATCATGACTCAAATAGGCATCGTGCAGTGTCTCGTCGCTCCCGGATACTTCTTCATGGGCGTCACTCATCTTCTGAACGGTGATCCCTATCAGCTCGCAGCAACGGTGCAGAAAGTGGGAATTACTTGTGTTAGAATGGAGGTCGTCATGAGCTTCCTGTTGGCTCTGAACAGATTGAAGATCATCTGTGATTTGAAGTACCCAGCAGCAATCCATACGGTAGATGAATCAAGCTACAGCTAATCTACAATCTTTGTAGGCACTTCTGATCACGTGCTGGATAGGCGGAATCCTCTACTTTGCGGTGTTGATGACGCCGTTCGTCGGGTATACCATAATCCCGGGCGAGTTCATGGGACTGTACGACAAGTCCCGACCGTTCTCTGCTGAGCTCAAACGCGTAGGCTTTCTGATCATCGCCATAGCCTCGAGTTTGTCCTTGCTGTGCTACATGGCCATTCTGGTTCATCTCGTGCGCCTGAAATGGAGGACTGGACAACTGGCGCAGTCCTTCCACACAGAGAAGAAGCTCCTCTTGTACGCGGTCACTCGATTCGCCTTCGACGTGCAGCTATCAATAACCTTCAACTTCGTCGGCGTCTCCACTGCTCATCCAGGTGCTCAGCTTCTTCTGCAGCTCGGAAATGAGCTTAACAGCCTCTTCTTGCCGCCATTTCTTTATTTGGCGCTCAATCCGTATGTTGACAGAGCGATGACGTAGAACAGTTTGTTGTTTCTAGAGCGCTACGAGCGGAATTCTTCAAACGTTCGGCTCCGGTCACACGAGTTGGCACGGCCAACCAGAGTAGCTCACTCCCTCCTGCTTCAACGTCTCATAAGAACTACTCGGTACAAAGTTGACGTAGGCAGCCGTGAGAGCCTACAGCGTAGAGTGTATCAGTATTGTTTTGATGACAAATACAAACAAGGAAGAAACCGATTAATATTGCATTGCTTAGTCATTATAAGAGAACAAACACAACACAAGTTCAAACCGTGAGAGGTACGGCCAAACAGCTCTATGTCCGATAGCAATCAAGACACCTATGTATGATGTATACTACAGGTATTGAAACAGCCTTGAAACAACTTGAAACAACGGACATCGTAGATCCATCCATCCCTCAGCGCCTTCAACAGGTATCAACTGAACCGTGCGTCATAGAGTTCAGAATTCAGTAACAAACGCGACCGGAACTTTGCAAGACAAGAATTCCTAGGGAGCATCAGGCTTTGTGTGTGTGTTTTGGGTGTCGTTCTTTTGGTTGTTCAGGCTTCATAGTACTTACCGTGTGTGTTACCGTTATTGGAGTGTGTTACCAAAGTGTCTGTCATCGAATTGTCGTAAAATCCTTGCACTTCAATGGCGGAGTGGATCCGGTGGAACCGCTAAAGAAGCAAAACAACCGCAAACCTACGATTAGTAACTCAGTGTTCGTTAAAACCCGTTACTCAGCTAATAAATGCTGATTAGTTGAAAATCAAATTTATGGCGCAAATCCCATCACTACACGCCACTCTGTCTCACTCAATTATGCTCCCACTACAGACAACAGTTGGTCTAACATACTCCCTTGTGGCTTTCATCTTTACGCCCTTCTACATGAGAATCATCTATGTTAGTAGAACCTCCTTACAGCGCATCAGATCCTTACGACCTTCAGATCTTTATTACGAACAAAAAGTATCGTTCTCTCGAGTGCTACCGTATCATGATCCAGATCGGTATCGTGCAGTGCTTTGTCGCTCCAGCGTACTTCTTCATCGGAGTCACTCGCCTCGCGGACGTGGATCAACTCGCGCTTACAGCGCAGGCGATCGGGAGCGGTTGCATCAGAGTGGAAGCGTTGATTAGCTTCGTGCTCGCACTCAACAGATTGAAGATCATCTGTGGACTGCGGTATCCCACAGCAATCCAGGGCAAGGTCAAGGTCAAGTCTACTAAATATCAGTATAGACCGTAGCTTCGTCACTGCAGGCGCTGCTTGTGATATCGTGGGCAGTCGGAATTCTCTACGTTGCGGTTCTGATGACGCCCTTTGCGGGCTACACTCTACTCCCCACTCATTTCATGGCTTCGTACGACATGACAAAGCCGTACTCAGCCGACCTGATGCGTGCAGGCTTCATAGTGATCGTCACCGCGTCTTCTCTGTCCCTGTCCTGCTACATAGCCATTCTGATCTATCTCCTGGTCTTATAGCAAAAGAGCGGCCACGTGGTGCAGACTTTTCACAACGAACAGAAGCTCCTCGTCAACGCGGCGACGAGATTCATTGCTGATGTGCTCCTATCAATACTTTCAACGTTGTCCGCCCGACCGTCGAGCAGCCCGTGGGTCTCTTTCTACTCGAGCTCAGCTACTTGTTGAACAACATTCTGTTGCCTCCGGCTCTGTATTTGGCGCTCAATTCGTGAGTTAAAATGGGGTTATGTTTATGATGAATGGATGTTTAGAGCGTTGAGGCACGCGTTCTGCAGATGTTCATCTACGCTCACGCGTGCGGTCACAAGCAACTATAGTGCTTCGGAAGTCCAGATATCCCGGCGTCAATGATGCCATCCGACAAATCCTACTATATCACGCAACTTCGACCAGCGCTTGCATCCTAGAAGTCTCAAAATACAAATGATGCCTTAGTTCCACACACACTCCCTAGCGTCTCCAGCGGATATCTATCTGAGTCAGAAGCCTGTGTAGCCTCCACGTCATCCAAACACGTTCTAGCCAATTGAAACTTCTTTGGTTCAGCCTTGATAAATTTTCCCACTCAACAAATTGAAGATAATTTGTGGTTTACGGTATCTAACAGCACGCAATTCATACGATAGAAAAGGAGCTATTTGTGCTGTAGTTTACGAGACCCCTTCGCGGGCTACATTGCTCTTTTGTGGATTTGAATGACGCATACGCTGCCTACAAGCTTCAGCCGACGTCGTAAGCAGCATTCGTAGCTACACAACTGACAAAACACTCACCGTGGCTGCCGACCGTAAAAGATGAATGAGGACGAGTCATCAGCCGTCAACATACTGTTCATCTGAACACCTGCTGTCACTTCAAGGACGTAGAAGGCGATTCTAGTGTGACAGCGTCAAAACATGTTTACCCCTAAATGAGTTTAAGGCACACCTGACCGCCATTTGACACCGTTTCCACTTAAATATGGCTCCGTTACAGATCGCCTTTGGTGTGATCAGCATTTTGGTCTCCTTGCTTTTCACGCCCATCTACATGAGGATCATCTTCGTATGAAACGTGATCCATAGAGCTGCGCCTTAACCATCAATTTCAGATTTTCCTTGCCAAAAAGAAGTATCGCTCTCTGGAGTGCTACCGTATCATGACCCAGATCGGCATCGTGCAGTGTCTTGTGATTCCGGGATGCTTTTTCATGGGCGTAGCTCATCTGAATAACTGCGATTTCTATGGACTCACAGCTACAACTCAGGCAATCGGGGCTGGTTGCATTCGAGTGGAGGCCTTGATGAGTCTTGCACTCGCTCTGAACAGACTGAGGATTATCTGTGATCTAAGGTATCCTATAGCAGTTCATACGGTACGTTGAACGACCAGAACACCTAAACCTGGGTGTTTATGAAAGGCTCTCAGATGATGATCATGGCCTGGTTTTTTACGTTCTCTCGGAGCACGAGCTAAACGATTTATTTGCAGGTACTTCTGATCTTCTCCTGGATTATCGGAATTCTCTATTTTTCAATCTTGATGACACCACTTGCAAGATACACCGTACTCCCAGGCACGCTCATGGCCACGTACGACCTGTCCAGGCCGTTGTCAGCCGTCGTGCAGCGTGTAGGCTTTCTTATCATTCTTACAGCTACCAGCCTCTCTATGCTTTGCTACCTAATCATTCTGATCTATCTTGTGTATCGGAAACGGAAGACCGGCCACGTGTCCCGATATCACTTTGTCACGGTGTATTTTTAGGGCTTTAAGAGAAGAGTTCTTCAATCGTCCTGCTAAGCCCATCCAAGTCGGCTCAGTCAACAGCAATTGTAATCCTAATCCCTGAACTGAACCCAGCTAGCACTAACTGCTCGATCTTAAAAATTCTTGCGATACTCAGCAAAATGAGATAAATCGTATACTTCAAACAACTTTTGAGTTTTTGTCAATTCGTCACTTCAAATCACATCAAATGAACTGTTTAGTCATTAGAAGGGAACAAACAGAACACATGTTCAAACGCTGAGAGGTGCGGCGTTGTTCACGGATAGCTCAATGTCATAAATGCTGTTAAACATTCATTGTCATTCATTAAAAGGACGCAGAAAGCAATTCTATTGTGACGGAGTCAAAACATGTTTTTCGCTAATAATAAAATCAGTTTCTGACACACCTGACCGCCATGAAACACATTTGCCACTTTAATATGCCTCCGTTACAGATCGCCTTTGGTGTGACCTGCATTTTAGTCTCGTTGCTTTTCACGCCCATCTACATGAGGATCATCTACGTACGCAGCGTGACCATACAGTTACATCTTAACCATCAATTTCAGATCTTCCTCACCAAAAAGAAGTATCGCTCTCTCGAGTGCTACCGTATCATGACCCAGATCGGCATCGTGCAGTGTCTTGTGATTCCGGGATGCTTCTTCATAGGCGTAGCTCATCTCAATAACGGTGATCTCTATCGACTCACATCTACAACGCAAGCATTTGGGGCTGGTTGCGTTCGAGTGGAGGCCTTGATGAGTCTTGCACTCGCTCTGAACAGAATGAGGATTATTTGTGATTTACGGTATCCTATAACCGTCCATACGGTAGGTTGAACGAACCGAACGTTCATAGGCGTATAGATGTAGAGGCATCTTCTGACCGGTTTTTGACGTTCTGCCCATGCACGAGCTAAACGATCTATTTGCAGGCGCTTCTGGTCTTCTCCTGCGTTGTCGGAATTCTCTATTTTTCCATTCTGATTACACCTTACGTGGGATACGGTGTACTTCCAGGCACGCTCGTGTCCACGTACGACCTATCGAAGCCGTTCGCAGCCGTGGTACAACGTGTAGGTTGCTTGATAGTTCTCTCAGCTACGAGCCTCTCTATGCTTTGCTACCTAATCATTCTAATTTATCTTGTGTATCGGAAACGGAAGACCGGCCACGTGGCGCAGTCGTTCCACAGCGAGAAGAAGCTCCTCTTTCAGGCGGTCACGAGATTCTTTACTGATTTGCTCCTGGCAATTGCGTTAAACTTTGTATACGTGTACATTCAAGATCCTGCATATCGCTTTCTTATTCATCTTGGCTACGCTTTGAACAATAATTTCCTGCCCCCGGCGCTCTATCTAGCGCTCTATCCGTGAGTTGAGAATCATGACATGAGAGTGTCACGGTGTAATTTTAGGGCTTTACGAGAAGAGTTCTTCAATCGTCCTGCTGAGCGCATCCGAGTCAGCTCTATTAACAGCAATTTGAACATTTGATTTTTTGCCAATTCATCATATTAAATCAAATCAATGATGAAATTACAGCGAAAACACACGTTACTCACAACCTGAGGTCATTAATTTAAAAATCAATTTAAGTAAATCATCACACATCAGGTCAGCACTGTGCTTTACTGAACGTTTCTCGTTCTTTGCAGCTGCCAAGGATACACAGGAAATCGACTGTTTGGTCACGCACATTCTATGAAAATTCATGATTTTCCGGTTGATTTGGATTTAGAATTACTGCGACCAGCACCGTCACAAGTACCACGAACGAGAAGAAGGCCTGGGAATGAAGAACGTTCCAGAGTAGAAGCTAGTACAGGAAAATCGTGCTAGGACAGCGCAAAGATCACTTTCTCACAATGATAACGAAACCTCTCCGGTGATCAATTCAATCAATTCAAGACGTGCTATTGCTTAATCAGCACTACCTGTTACCTCAACGCGAAAGAGCGGCCACGTGATTCATCGCTGATAAATACTCTTCAACGTATCAGCCCGACCGTCGAGCAGCCCGTGGGTCTCTTTCTAGTCGAGCTCAGCTACTTGTTGAGCAACATTTTGTTGCCTCCGGCTCTGTTTTTGGCATCTGCCAGCCGTAAAAGATGAATGATGACGAGTCATCAGCCGGCATTCAACTGTTCATCTTAACACCTGCTGTCAATTCAAGGACGCAGAAGGCAATTCTAGTGTGACGGCGTCAAAACATGTTTGCCGTTAATAGTAAAATCAGTTTCTGACACACCTGATCGCCATGAAACACATTTGTCACTTAAATATGGCTCCGCTACAGATCGTCTTTGGTGTGAGCAGCATTTTAGTCTCTTTGCTTTTCACGCCCGTCTACATGAGGATCATCTACGTATGCTGAGCTACGCTAAAGCAGTTATTGAATCAGCAATTTCAGATCTTCCTCACCAACAAAAAGTATCGCTCACTCGAGTGCTACCGTATCATGACCCAAATCGGCATCGTGCAGTGTCTTGTGATTCCGGGATGCTTTTTCATGGGAGTCACTCATCTCAATTACGGCGATCCATTTCAACTCACAGCTACAACGCAAGCATTCGGGTCAGCGTGCGTTCGAGTGGAAGCCTTGATGAGTCTTGCACTCGCTCTCAACAGATTGAGGATTATTTGCGATTTACAGTATCCTATAGCAGTTCATACGGTAGGTTGAACGGACAGAACGTCCCTAAACCACAGAGGCAACTGAATAGGTAGAATAGGCCTCAACCAGTAACGGCAATAGCAGGCCATTACAAAGCGCAAACCTGGCTCATTAATGATGATCCTCTGATCTGTTTTTGACGTTCTGCCCATGCACGAGCTAAACGATCTATTTGCAGGCGCTTCTGGTCTTCTCCTGCGTTGTCGGAATTCTCTATTTTTCCGTTTTGATGACACCTTACGTGGGTTACGGCGTACTTCCAGGCACTCTCGTGGCCACGTACGACCTGTCAAAGCCGTACGCAGCTGTCGTACAGCGTGTAGGCTGTTTGATAGTCCTTACAGCATCCAGTCTGTCTTTGCTCTGTTACCTAATCATCCTGATCTATCTTCTTTGTCGGAAACGGAATGACCGGCCAAGTGGCGCAGTCGTTCCACACGCTGAGAAGAAGCTCCTCTTTCAGGCGGTCACGCGATTCTTCTCAGATTTGCTCCTAACAGTTGCGTTCAACTTTATATACGCTGTACATTCAAGATCCTATTCTTCGCTTTCTCATTCATCTCGGTTATGGTTTCAACAACAATCTCTTGCCTTCTGCTCTCTATTTGGCGCTCTATCCGTGAGTTGGCAGTCGTGATATGTCGCTAGAAAATGTGTTTCTAGGACGCTAAGAGAAGAGTTCTTCAATCGTGCTACTCAGCGTACCCAAGTCAACTCAATCAACAGCTGATTTTAGCCCAACTGGAAGCTTGAACATAATCAATGGCTGCGGCATGTAACTGCGCCCACTGCATTCTCCTGGTGTCCAGTGATTCCGTCTGCTGCCTTCCTTGGGTGTGGTAGCTGTTTCTCAGGCTCCTAATTCTCCGTTATCCGTTCTATGGCTTAATTTTTGATATAAACACTGATACTCAGCTATATAGATCATTCGAGACTTGAGCGTCCAATTGACACTGTTGCCCCATTGGTTTTAGTGCCACGGAGTCTAAGACGCTCTAATTGTGGAGAAATTAGAGAACAATAAACGTCACATGTGATGATTAAGAGCCGAAGCAGCCGTAGAATGTGGAATATCAGCAGTTTATTGCGTCAAATGTCAATCGCACTTTAATGTAATCTGCGGTCAAACGCGTTCCCGATTGCTAAAACGTTGAAACAATAAAACAACGACAATTAAAGCCCAGACGATTGCTTAACGAACTAGTGGGAGGCAGACACTACAGCGTTGTTCGAAGGCACTTCAACAATCGGCTAAACAAAACTTGTTTTTTCAAAATGTCGACAAACATTAGTTAAGAGACATTTAAAAAATCAGCTGTCATTAGTTAAAATTCAGGTTAGAAGACAGACGAGCTCACTTCAACCTATTGATTTCAGTCGTGAAATGTCTTCATTGCAAATCGTTGTTGGTCTAACCTACTCCTTAGTGGCTCTGCTTTTCACGCCCTTCTACATGAGGATCATCTATGTGAGTGCAAACCCTTGAAATTGACGTTAGCTTCAAATTGTAGATCTTCCTTACCAAAAAGAAGTATCGCTCTCTCGAATGCTACCGTATCATGATCCAGATCGGCATCGTGCAGTGCGTTGTGGGTCTAGGATGCTTCTTCATGGGCGTCACTCATCTGAACAACGGCGATCCCTATCAGCTCGCGGCTACAACGCAGAAAATGAGCGTTGCTTGCCAACGAGTTGAGGTCCTGATGAGTCTCGTGCTCGCGCTGAACAGATTGAAGATTATCTGTGGTTTACGGTATCCTACAGCCATTCATACGGTAGCAGAATACTCTATGTGTACTGTAGTCAACTGTATTCAGGCACTTCTGGTTGCATCATGGACTGTCGGCGCTGTTTACTTCTCTGTCATGATGACACCACTCGCCGGGTACCGTGTGATCCCAGGCGAGTTCTTGGGTCTGTACGACACAACGAAGCCGTACACAGTAACCCTACGATGCACAGGCTTTTGGATAATCGTCATTGTTTCGTGTTTGTCGTTGCTTTGCTACTTCTGCGTTCTCGTGTACCTCGTATGTCTAAAGCACACAACCGGCCTGATGGCGCAATCCTTTCACAGCGAAAAGAAGCTCCTCTTCTACGCGGTCATGAGATTCGCTGTCGATGTGCTCCTATCGTTAACCTTTTACCTTGTAGACGTCTCGGCTAATCAGCCTCTTTCCCACTTTCTACTACAACTTGGCAATGCGCTAAACCATATCTTCCTGCCTCCGACGCTGTATGTGGCGCTCTATCCGTGAGTTGACAGCAATGGGGTTACGGTGCTGATGAATGCGTGTTCAGAGCGCTAAGGGAGGAGTTTTTCAAATCTTTACCCGAGCCCACGCGGGTTGGCACAGCGAACCGAACGGCTGCTTCTGTTCGGAATGCGAGTCCTCAACCCAATTACTCATCGCGGGTGCCTCATCACTGACTTCAGCGCAGATGCTCTGAATGTTGGCGTTTGGCTGATTCCAGCTTCCTCCTGTGTCACGTGGCACTTGTAGAGCATCTCATTCTGGCACAACAATGGTGATCGGTGTTGAACTGGTGACTGTGTTTGTTTTTCCAGCTGCAATTTCAACATTTGACATTCTCCAAAGGGCAATAAATCAAAAACTATTTTATCAAAACACCGCAACTACCCTCCTCTTCGCTATTCGACCAAAAGCCTTAGGCAGTTACGATATAGTTAGTCAAGAACAAAGTTTAAGCGCGTTAAGACCAGACACAAGTTATCCAGGTACTACATGTCCTGGCGCCAGGTCGGCGGCGCCAAGTTGTCCTTCTTCGCTCTGACTCAGATAATTGTGGATCTGGCATACCCCCTGATGGCCTGTTTTTTAACGCCATCTATTTTAGGCTCTTCAAGCGCGTAATCCTAATCATCGTCATCGTGGTTACTTCTCCATGGCGTCACTCTTCTCGCAAACGTCAATCTTCGCAACTCTCTGCTCCATACAGAAACTCGGCTCTGTGTGTGTGAGAGAGTGATGGGCATTGTGCTCTCGAACCCATCAGACTAAGAATAATCTGTGGTCTACGGTATCCTACAGCAATTCATACAATTTATCTAGCCCAAACGGGAAGCTTCAAAACGATCAGAGTAAATTCTCGTATAACAAACAACGTTGAAATGTCATGTCGAACATCGCCCTAACTTACGCGGTTTGCTCGTCACTCAGTTGCTGTTTCCAATCCCATAGGAAAGCTCGCAAACAACTAGAAGACTACATTGATGCCTCATCGCTGAAATGAACATCAACAGCCTGGTTAGAGACTACGGAAAACGCTCTTCGTCTCCGTGCTCACCGTCAACTCAGCATTTATGCTCTGAGCTCAAGTTCAAAGCGTCACTCAACTGCTGTCCTTTAACGTGTTTGTGGTCTCTTGCATAATGTAGTCAAGAGATCAGTCCGTTTTGTTCATATTTCCACCTGCTCGAGGGGAAATTGGCTTTGAGAAATGAAATAAATTCGTCTGACTCGTTTTCTTTCGATATTTGCCTTTCGCTCTTTTATGCTTTTTCGCTTTTATGCTTAAGTTCGTGCGGTGCAAGCTTCCGATTAGCTGCAGATGCAATTCTAACACCTGTTCCGTGTTTTCCGCCACCGAATCACTCTAAAAACAACAAAAAAGAGCATTAAACGGGTTATATCGAGCGTTAAATGCAAGTTTGAAGCTCAGATTGCTTTGATTTCGCAAGTTTCATTGAAATTAAGATGATTCGGAGTGCAATGCGGGAGTAATAAACGAGAATATCAATCTGTCTGCGTTGGCGATTTCTCGTAGCCGCAGTAAGCAGTCGTTCCTCGCGCCGCGGCCTATTTCTCTAGCTTGTTTTGCTGTTAGACTCACGCACGTGCGCTTTTAATTGCAATGCAGTTTGTTAAGGTTTTTGCACGTTTAGAACAGCGTTAAATGTTGTTTTCAATGGCAGCAGAGTGGTCTTCAGCTCAGGAATGAGAAGACTAATTAGTTCTACACAGCCAATACCTTGAATCACAAGTCCAAAGGTTCGTTCGGGGATCCCGAGAGACAAAAACATGTCATTTGGTTAACTCATCAGGTAGCTGCCGCTTCTAGAGGCATCGTCAGTGGCGCAATCATGCTCCCTCTACAAACCGCTGTTGGATGGACTTTCTCGCTGACCGCCATCTTCTGTACACCCTTCTACATTCGCATCATTTACGTGAGTGGGAAACGCTCTACAGTAATCAATTTGTTGAGAAATTTAGATTTTCATCACGCGCCGCAAATATCGCTCTCTCGAATGCTACCGTATCATGATCCAGATCGGCATTGTGCAGTGTTTGATGGCTCCAGGACACTTTTCCAGCGGCGTCACCCAACTCGTCGGTGGCGATTCGTACAATATTGCAGCGAACATTCAAAAGATCGGCGCGTCTGGAGTGCGCGCTGAAGCGGTGATGAGTTTGGTGTTGGCGCTGAACAGACTGAGGATCATCTGTGGGTTACGGTATCCCCCTGCGATTCATACAGTAGCTTACATCGCGCTTCTACCGTAGTCCCAAATCCACTGTTCTAGGCAACGATGATCGTCGCGTGGCTAATCGGGATTGCGTACTTTGCAATCCTAATGTCTCCATTCGCAGAGTACAAGGTGATTCCGGGCGAATTTCTGCCAATGTACGACGATACGAAGCCCTACACAGCCGCGCTAAGGAAGACAGGATTTGGCATCATTGTGTCAGCGTCCGCTCTAACCGTGCTCGCCTATTTGACGCTCTTCGCGTACCTCATTTGGCTGAAACGGAAGACAGGGCATGTGCACGCCTTCAAGCAGGAAAAACTGCTTCTGATCTACGCGGTCACGAGATTCGCCTCGGACGTCATCCTGACGACCTTCTTCAATCTCGGTCATTTGTTCCGAGAACCCGCGATTCATTTTTTGGTTCAAATGGGCTATGAACTGAACAACCTCTTCTTGCCGCCCGTGCTCTACTTGGCGCTCTATCCGTAGGTTGAGGACGTCAACGCAAAAGGGAAATGAGATTCGTTCAGGACATTGCGGAAGGAGTTCTTTAAGTGCTTAACGAGGACGACTCCTGTGGGAACGGCAAAGCCAGATTCACCGCAATGAACGAACGAACTGTCACTCCATCTGTCACCTCCAACGAGGAGTGCTTGAGTTTGTTTTGCCAATGTTGGTGTTGTCTGTCTGCATTTTGAAGTTCTCGCTTGTGACAGTTTGTAGTGGAACACCCTGATTGCTGTTCCCGTAGTCACTGTACTGAGGAGGATAAAATTGAAGGAATTAAAGAATAAAGCGCATTAACGACGTAGGCCGCAACGACATTTTACCTGAAAGTCGCCCTTTTTGGCGTTAAAAACACAACAAGGAACCCGTGCCTTTGATCAAATTGCTCCAGTGCTGAGCACTGAGGGCCTCTCATTACATCTCATTACAGAGGCAGTACGACAATTATGAGCTGGCCAAAGATTCTCCAAAACAGAAACGCTTATAAATCTTTATTAACGCCATATAAGTCAAATAAACGCTGCACTAGGAGACCCAAAATTCAAGCGCAAACCCAAACGCTTCCCGTAGAGGTCGTTTCCAAACAGATCAGCTACGATATCCGGCTCGACCGGACTTAATTCCTTCTTCATAATCGTGACGAGTTCGGCGAACGGATCTCCAAGAGGATCCACGAAGAAGAACGTCTTCTCTTCCTTCTTGAAACGCTTTCGGAGGAGACTTGATGTATTGGGCAGAACAAGCCGTTCTGTACGCACCGCTGTTCACCAACAGAGACATCTTCCTACCTGAAAAGCACGTGAAATCAGTGACAAGAGCGCGAAAGAGCCTCACCCTTCAAGGCAGCTGCGGTGATGGCACAACTGAAGACGTCCGCGTAGTTGCAACCAAAGATTCGCTTCGGAAAGGGGCGATTTCGAACTGGACGCTTCTTCAAACGCATCAGCTCGTTCATCGTAACCGGATTGATGACAGTGATGGATTCTACTTCGTCCTCCGCGTCCTTCCGTCCGTTCTCTCCGAATTCGCGCCAGTACTTCAAGTTGTCATCATCAAAACAGTCGTAGAAGCGGTCCTTCGAGCGAGGCTTCGGGCTCACTTCTTCGTCCGATTTCTTGTTGCCGTACAACTGAAAACTCGCGTTTCTGCAGTTGAAAACATAAATGAGAAATTACCCGAGTTTTGTAGACGTGTTTTGCAGCCTTCGGATCCGAGTACATGCTGGGGAGATGCGTGTTGCTGTTCTCGTTTCCGTTCATCTCCTCCAGCAAACGATCGATCGTGGCGAGAATCTTCTCCTTTCGCTCCGGCGACCACATCTTCCTCCGAGTCGACGCATTCAAGAATTCCGCATTCGCTGGCTCACAGAACAAGCTGGCGTTCAGATGCTCCTCGGCGGCTTTCGGACTCTTCGCTTCCTTTCCCAGTTGATCGCCGTCTAAACCGAACCGTTAGAAAACCGGGATTCGCGGGACACGCGTACGAATGAAGAATTCGGGATATTGACAGCGAATCCGATCCTCCTCCTTGCCCTCGCCAAGCTGGAAGCGCACGTCGATGCGGCGGCGATCGATGATGTCGTGGTATTTCCCGTATTCCTTGATGTTCCGGATGTCATCGAAGCGGTCGCTGGAGACGACGCATCCCCGTAGCGTTCGGCAAAGTCCAGAACGTAGAGATCGTCGTAGTTGATGAAGGCGTCGCGGTCTCCGCGTGAAGCGCGCGCCGGCGTGAACGTCAGGATGTTCAGCTTGTTCAGCACCTGAAAATCAATCCAAATTGAAGGAACGGAAGCGCGGGAACGAACCGGGAGAACGTGCAAATTCTTGGCGTTGAAGTTGTACTGATTGTTGTAGACGACCGGCAGGAAGATGACGACGTCCACGTCCCGACGCACCAAGTAGCGCACGACGCACATGAGTCCAAGGCAGTTGACGTTCTCGCGGCCTCTCCCACTCGCGCTTCTGGCGACGTTGCATCCGTCGATGACGACGAGGCGAGGAATCGCGTCCGCAGCAGTAGACTTGAAGTGACGATCCATCAGCGGCCACTTGAACGCGCGATTTCCGCGCTTCGGCGACCGTTGCTTTTCCACAGAGGCGACGACTTTCTGCTCCGTGGCTTCCTCGGGCTTCTTGCAGCCGCGTGGCTTCTCGCGCTTCCATTCCGGCTTGTTCTCCGTCGACGGACCGGTCCATTTGCGGAGTCCGGCTGCTGGAAGCGGCGCGACCTTCGGCTTCGACGAATCCTCACGGCGTGGAGCTGACGCTGGGCATCCGGGATTGAAGCGATGACGTCCGGGCGGTGGAAGAATTCCAGGAGATTCCCGATGGAGAACTGCTGCTGCGAGTGTCCTACGAGTTGAAGTTCGCATTGGCATGTTCTGCGTATCCACCTGACGCAAAATGGCGAAACGAGCGCTGCACGCGCCTTTTATGCGTTTTCCCAGACATCGACCGAAAGCTTCCACGTCTGCAATGCAGTTGACGGGACGAGGTTTCCTGTCTGTGTGCTGCAGGAGGAAGTTCCACGCGGCAGTTGAAGCGGCCTCCGACCGCGAGCGCCTCGTCATCATTCGCATCGCATTGCTTCTTCGTGTCTTCATGTAAGCCGCGGCTGCGCGACTTTCGCTCACGAGGAGCGCATGATGCTTTGCATTTCCGGCAAATTCATCGACGAGGTCGTCAACTCTGTTCAGATGGGTCTTTCCTCTGAATTTTCCCGACTTTCTGGATACTGGGGCGCCCTCCCCGATGCAGTGCTACGCGCTGAGTTGAGCGCGAGCAGTTCGGAAGAATGTTTCACTCTGTGGGACGATGCCGGCGAACAATTGGAACAACCGCATTACCGCATCGCTCGAGTCAATTGCGTTATTGGCGGTGAACCTCGCTTCAGTGGCGAAACCCAGTCAGCAGCTCTGCAAACGGATTTCAAGCGAAAATCCGACAATTCGTCAAGAAGACTACTTTTACAACTGCGCTGAGTCTTTCTGAGTTGGACAAGAACACCCAAGCGGACTTCTCTGCTCTCATTTCACGTTTTCCAGGAGCTCTCCGATCCCTCAACGCCCATGAAATCAGAAATTACGGTAGCGCGTTGGAGGAGCTTCTTGGAAAGCAGTTGGAAAATTCATACCTTCGTTTCATTGGCCTCCATGACTCGGATTTGACGCCAAAGTGCATGGACTTGGTCCTGACGCTGTTGAAAAGGAACAAAATCGAACGCGTGGAAATGACAATTGTAATATTGCAATCGACATGCAATTCGTGGAGAAAATCTTG